>JAVCKS010041410.1:0-11066 GCA_032273685.1 Pteraster tesselatus
CCCCTCCCCCCCCCCCCTGCAGGTAGATGGCGTTAGCTGCTTCGATGTTCCGCCCGAAGCGTACGCAGTCCATCGAGCGAGCCAACAGCTAATTCAAATACTCTATCCATTGGGAATATATGTACGTACACGAACCGCTGGAATCGCTAGGTAATATACGTTTCTATGATAATCGCTAGGTTATTTTTTCGGCGATCACAGCGATCGTAGCGATTATCCTAAAACACATGTAGCCATTATTGTTGTATTAATGTAATTAGTTAACGGTATACATGTACTCGTACTTCATTCCATTAGCGGGCGCGCGCCATGCTGTTCTGGTTCACACTAGGCCTCTGCTCGCTATAGGCCCTATCGAACACCGGCCATATTGGTAGGTTATTCTTCTGTGAGCAACGGAAGATTACTACCAGACAAGATGACTGTTAGTCCGATATTGAATTCATAATTTGGTAAAGATTTGCCCTGATTAACGTTAACATGATATACGGCGCGAAACGGTATCCATCCACAGAAAGTTAGGGGATTTATTCATCGAAATGAATCACATTGGCTGGCAGCGATATCCCATTTACGACGCAAAAATACGCCGTAACTATCCGTTGATCGATGTTTTCGTTCCGTTAATAATTTTTACGCTAACAGTACGACAAAGGCAAATTTTAATTACAAAATTATCAAATCAACGGTGAGATCGGTATGAAAGTAGATACTGCATAATATATAAGGTTTCCCCCTAATTTGGAAGTACGTGTATACGACGTGTACACAATTAGCTATCGGTAATGAAGATAAAGAGAAAATGATAACCATGGCAACGGATATATAAATTATTCAGCATAAAACATAGTAGTAGCACAACTTTATAGTCCTTGGATGCTATTATGATTATTAAAATACGGACGAGCACTATAAGATTTGTACGGATGTAAACAAGGTTACGTTGTCTCTAGCGATATCCCCTCCCCATCCACCCCTTCCCCTTCCCCACCCACTCCCTTCCCTGCCCCCACCCCCTCCTCCAATCCACCCACCCGACGACCAAGCGACAAACGTAAAAAACAAAAAAGATACACACTACAATGTACACGGCTATCGCTGTAGAAAACCATTTAATTAAGTTGCCCGCACGAGGCGTGTGCCGTGGGGAAAGATCCGCACAAAATATCGACTGCCAGCTCCTCTTTAAGAAATAAAGATTAATCCTGCACAAAGTCTACTTTTAGTCTGCGTAAAAGAAGGTGGTTCGACCCATATAAATATCCACGCGTGATCTATTTCAACACGACTTGGGCGTAATGTGGAGCTAATGAGGCGCTAATGCGCTGATCAAGTGATTGATCGTAACGTGAGGCGTGCGAAGCAACAACGTGCACAACAGATTCGCTATGACCTGCCACCGCAAGTCGCAAGAAGCTATTTTTGTACATTAGTTCAGTTGCTATACTTCTATTCTAGCATTACCTGAAGCCATATTATCATAATAAATAATCCCGAACATGTAGTTCTATAGAAATGCACACACATTTTCCTATTATTGCATCATTGGGTGCATTTTCTATTTTGACGTGAGAATAGTTATACTTCGTGGTACATCCTCGTGTCTTCCACACACGTTGTTGTTGTGTAAATATACTGACGGGCAAACCCCCAAGTGCAACAGACCAATATAATTATATTGAAACCAATAAATGTCCACTCAATTTTTAAATACTAATATCTGACTTTATCCTGGTTTTGTGGTGACCGGTCAGACGAGTTTTGGTAATCGGGCCTGACAGAATTTTGCTGCATGTCAAAATTAACTCACGACAGGGTGTGATTATACTCAATTACTACTGGTACTTTATATCAGAATACTTGGATACTTGGGAGTATAGTATAGGTTTTTAAAAAAACCGTCACGTAAATAAACTGAGAAATGAAAGGACGTAAACACACAGGTAGGTGCGTAGCCCGTTCATAGTACGGGTGTTGCGAAACATAAGTAGAGCTTAAAATAAGTAAGGTTTGGTTCAGCGCGTGCATGCGACGACACCCATTTATAACGCCCTCTGCGGTTAATTCTTAGTTCAAGACTACTTTCTGTACCCGTGTTCCTAGCCGAAAGAGGGCGCTGTATTGATTCGTAAGGACTCGATTTTACCAGTTGACTCTCTACCACGTAGATCGCTAGCACTGTGGGCGGTCTTTGGCTTGAGATAGCGTCTTTATTCGGTGACAGTATACAACAACAACAATAGGCCTAAAGATGTACAGTGTAGTGGGGTATATGACCGAGGTTAACCCTTTGCATGCTGAGCAAATTCAGTCAGCAAATTGAGCAGAAATACTGTGAAACTGTTACTACGATTGACTAGATTTCGCTAGGTGTAAACTTTGACAATATTATTTCACCATAAAACAACAGTGTTTTCTCACGATTTGTCATAAAATGTCCGATCAAAAACAAGATTTAGTATTGTATTAAGTATTAAGGGCTAAGACTACTTTAAGAACCGATTATCGTTGCCCAGCCGAGCGGTACGCAGAAGTTACGACGGCGGTACGGTTCAGCTCCTTGGAGGATTAATCACAAACACGTCAATTGTGGACAATCCGTGGGAATTGGATCCATGTTGTATATGTGTCATTGATCTATGTTTTTTGTGGGACAACTCATGAAATAATCAGAACAGGAGCTGTTCCACAAAAACCAGAGAACTATGAGATTGTTGAAGATGTTCACCGGAGCCGACGGATCCTGTTGAAGCGTAAACTCATGAGCTGAACTCGTGCCCTGGGCCCATCCAGCCGCGCCCACTTCCACCGCTCACCAGGCGGGCTAC
The DNA here is from genome assembly GCA_032273685.1 of Pteraster tesselatus. Lineage (NCBI taxonomy): Eukaryota > Metazoa > Echinodermata > Asteroidea > Velatida > Pterasteridae > Pteraster > Pteraster tesselatus. The sequence goes on from JAVCKS010041410.1 coordinate 2,829, forward strand.
ACGCCGAAGTAAGCTGCTACTCGCACCATACGATCCGAAGACGGGGTACGAGTTGTGAATTCATTGATGGCGGATATATTGGTAAAAAAGGGAAAGAATTCGGGTCCTAACCGCCGGTTTCCCTTTGTTTATTTCCCCAAATGTACCTTAATTAGACTGAGAAAAATCTAAAATGAGGAATCCCTCGAGGAAGAAATTTTCAACTCGTTCTAATCTATTTTTTCATGATAAACATACGACTTTTTTTAATTTACCTTTCGCGGTACGGCGAATTTTGTATCCCGAATAAAGGCTACACTAGCATTTTAAAATCTAGTCGCGTATACAGTACGTGCAAGTAAAGGCATTTAGCCTCGTACGGATAAGGTAGAATAGTTGTAAAAGTGTCATTTTGTCATTAAATTAGTACTATAGTTTTAGCCAAATTCCACAATTCTTCCTCAATTGATTCCTAATTTTAGATTCTCCCTAGTCTAAATATAAAATTGAGGGGAAATAAATGAAGGGAAACTGGAGGCTAGCACCTAAATTTTCGCAAAAAAAAGAAGTAAATTATGACTTCGGCCTTAACCTGTTTGTCCAGATGCTAAATGTTATATGGATGTTATCGGCCACCGTATTTACACACGCATAATTTACGTTTTTTATTGAGTTTTCTACAAAGTTATATTTCCGTAATGTGATGTTTAATGTCTCCGTCCTGCACCTTACTGACTAGTGATTACCGAGTTTGTGATAACACACAAGGGCAACCCATACTGTTACACAAAAATATATACACCGTTCACATTAATACTTGATGGCATGTATACATTTAAGTACACATTGGCCTATAAAACCAAATTAGTAGTTTTGTGTTAAGGAAACATTGCTAAATACCGTCGGTATAGCTTACCAAATATCCCAAGATACCACGCACGAGAAGTTGCCATCTGGGGAAGCCGCTTCGGTGTTGAGTCGCCACTCTGGGGATTCACAGATACGAATGACTTCTCCTTGCGAAAACAAGTACAGTACATCATATTATCCGGGGATTACAACCGTGGCATCACCGACGCGGACTCTGCGTCGATTGTCTCTGCATCACCATGACAAAGCTTCCCTGCAAGCTAATCCTGTGGACCCCTCTGCCACCGCCCAATCTCGGGGTGTGCACAATAGATTCATACGGTGAATTGAACGCCAATTTCCAGGCCCGAAGTTAGGGCTTTCTGAAGAAAACAAAATAAGTGACCCTGATTGCAGTAACCATTGCTCGTTACTGCGCTTGTTTCGTCGTGGGTATCAATGCACCATTTGTTAAACATTATTACCATAACAAGTCCTATTTCATTCTCTGTGGTCGTGTATGCCATATTGGCCAATATTGGCAAGCATTGGCCAAAAAACGCACGACGCTTTACGCTAATCAAATTCCGTTTCAATCAATTTGAGCATAATAATATGCTGCACTGGATTGGTTTCACCTTCACATTAATGTTCGTAGCACTTTCTCTAATAATATTGGGTTTTTTTTAAATAAAGGCTGAACAGTCAGTGTTTACCGTAAATCGAAGCTATTGTTTTCAAAACTTTCCATTCGTAAACAGCGAAACCGAAACCCGTTTCTGACGTGGTTTGTTGGTTTCAGCAAACCGTCCAAATCGTACCTCTTTTGATTTTCAAACATTCAACATCATATGGCGGCAGAAGTCAAACAATATCTAAAGAAAAGCTATCCCTCCGTCTGCAGTGGCAAGATGGAAACCCCAACTAGGCATACCGCAATAAGTTCAACCAAAGTTTGTTTTCCGGTAAAGCTTCTTCTTTCTTTCGTATTCTTCAATTAAAGATGGTTTACACAGTTTCTAACCCATCACAACGGTCTGCGTCAAGGTCTCATACAGCCTTGGCTACGCCCACCACATATGCAGGGCATGATTGTATCAGAAAGAAGTTACGGTTTGAGTAGTGCGAGGAAAGCCCCATAACCAGAAAACCCACGAGGTTAGGCAGGGACCAGAAACCCAGTTCACATGTAATTGGCACAAGCGGGGTCTTTAAAGCTTAAGAGTTATGAACAATATGCTTGTTTCACCCAGCGCCAATATCCACGAAAATGTTGTTCCACTTCGTACTCCAACCGAAACACGCTTTTGGTAAATCGAACACGACGTAAATTGAATAAAAGAAAATAATAATTGGAAAGCTCTCCCAGCTATAACGAGTTCAGCTTTTTCTTTTTGCCAAAGCTTGTACATTGTTGTCGAGGATTACACGCCGTAGTGAAAAGCGACACATTACAATGCGGGTTAAGGAGCATCCCTCCCGCGTTAGCGGTGGGAAATCTGGTTCTTTTATCTAACTGACAATAATCAGAAGTTGCTGCGTTGCGTAACACTGTCTTTACTGTCGCCGTTTGGTAATGAATACACGACGACCTTACCCTGTGCACGGTACAGTAGTTGTATCTTCAAAACAAGTATAGACGTATAGCCGAAGGGAGCGTAGGGTAGGGGTGGGTTAGGGTGGGTTAGGGTAGGTTAGGGTAGGGGTGTGAGGGGCGCAGCCCCCTTTTTTGCCTTACTATAATCCAGTAGAGACAGAAAGTGAATTAAGTTTTCGGTCACCGCCTAGCCTCATAGGTTTCCCGCACTTTTTCCCGTGCTTTCCTTTCGCCTCTGAATCGTAACGTCTGCTGTATAGGTTCCAAGTAATACAGACCCCATGTGGTACCTAAGAACGTGTACCAACCTACTTCGTTCGAAGCATACGAACAAAATAAGAACAGACATTAAATTGTATGTATACTATCAATGTCGATTAACAATTTCATTGTTACGTTTTTAAACATTTTTATTAAGATTAAATTCGGCAATTAAATAGAGAAGAACCGCGAAGAATAGTTTCTGATAATTAAAAAAAGAAAACTAACCAAAATAACTAAAATATGTATAAGATTGGCCTTTGAATCAGTTCGTCCCAATAATTTTCCCCATCTTTGAAAAATGTCATCCTCACCCACCTACGAACGCTTAACATTATACAACAAATTACATTTACATACAGATTTCAATCAATGCGATATTAGACAAATATACATATTCATGGGACAACGCAAATACCGTTCTGCAGCGCTTAAAGTAATTTGAATTGATCGAACCGTTTGCATTTCGGCGCGGGTGTCTTAAAGGTGCATTTTCGTGGACAATTTTCTGAAGCGTCCATAATCACAAACAAACAATTTATTTTTTTACTTTGCCAATAAAAACCACTTTCAAATGAAAATACATCAGCTAATTCCACTTGGTTGGTTGGTACATGTAGTAGTAATTGACTTCCAAGACAAAACTGAGGTTTTTGACTTATGGGGGCTGCCGACTTAGATTTCAGAGCTCGAATACACAAAATTATGACCGAATGAGGGCGTCCTATTTAACTTGACGATATTGTCAATTTAATCATTATTCCACCGAAAGCGCCGCCCCGCGAAGACAACCTCCTGACAAGTACGCCTACTCAGTCACTTTGTATTTATATTACATATAGTATGAACTGTACGATAAAATACCGGCAATGGCAGGGTAAATTGCTTGGCGTGAGGTGTAAACAGCAGTAGGGTCGGTGGTTGTGGTCGTGCATGTGTTTTGTATAATGTAGTCAATAGCCGCTGCTATTATTTTACCCAATCTCCACACGAGAGGGCGACTTGATGAACCTCGCAATTGTTAGCAATAGAGGGCGGTATTCGATGCGGTAACATTTTTTTTCTCTGCGGTATCATAAATGTTGCCAAAATCGAGTGATAACAATAATGATTGATATAAGTACATAGGTTATATTTACAATAGCAATAACGAAATGGAAGTGGAACGAAGTAGGCCTACTGATTGCCGAGTGGTAAATAGCCATAGGCCATAAATTTTGCCTACACGTGAAACTAGGACAGGTAGAAAAATCAGGTTCATCAATAATTTAGAGATTCCGCGTTCACGTCGCCAAGGGCAACATCCGCAATTTATGCTTCAGTCTTCCCGGACTGTCATACACTAGTAGTAGTACTACTACTAAGTACTACAAAGTACTAAGCCTAGACGACACTTAGTTAGAGTAGACCATGGAGATTCACTGATTATTGCTACCGTCTTACCGGTAATTACTGAGAAAAAGTCAGCCAAAATGGACGAATCTAGAATTCAACAGTCTGTTCAAAAAAAGGTAAGTAGATCTTGAAAAACACCAACTAGGAGTCGACCCTAGGCCTAGAAACCCTGTTGAACAAATATAGGCCTATCATTGAACTATTTATTCGGTTGACCTACACTACAGTTTAGGGGAGGAAACAATATCACTCATATTACCGCCAGTTTCCCTTTTGTTTATTTCCCCCAATTGTACCTAATTAGACTGAGAAAAAATCTAAAATTAGGAATCAGTTGAGGAAGAAGTTTTCAACTCGATCTAATCTGTTTTTAATGACAAAAACATTTACCTTTCGTGGCACTGGGTATTTTGATCCCGGATAAAAGGCTACATTTGCAGTTGCATATACGTGCAAGTGTAGCCCTTTACTTTAGCCTCGTACGGATAAGGTAGAATTGTAAAAATGTCACTTTTGTCATGAAATTACCACTAGTTTTAGCCAATTTTAAAACTTCTTCCTTAACTGATTTCTAATTAGAAGAAGGGAAAACAGCAGTTAGCACTTCAAGTTCAATTCTTGCCCAGTTTAGCGGTGTAATTGTAAACTAAAAAAAATACTATAGGTCAACAACATCTGATGATGTGGTTGCCACATGAATATTATAGCAGTTTTTTAGGAAGAAATTGTAACAACAAAATTAGTTAGTTGCTCATGGAATGGGCTTAAGTAATCCCCGTTCATTATCGCAGGATGTACTAGAAGGCAATGTCAACTAAAAGTACCCCAGACGTTTCCGGAACAGACCCAGGTTTGAGTGAACCTGTCGATATAAACACGCCACCTGATGCACCAGACCCAGCTCCCAAGAGCCACGGCAGCCACGATGGGCATCCCTGCTGTAGTACGTGCAAGGAGCTGCCGTGCGCATGCGGCCACCGCGGCGACGAACGCCCACAGTCGTCGGCGAAGGCATTGGTGCTGCTCTCTAATAAAATCAAGAACCACGGCGCCGTGGCTAGCTCGGTGCTTCCCAACGTGCAACTTGTCCAGTACAAGTACGAGAACAGCTCGGTGGAGACCATCCTGCACCAGGTGAGGGCAGCACTGGACGGGGCCAAACTGCTGACCATCGCCTGCGTTCTCCACACCAAACCGGGCAACATACTGCTGTTTTCTGATGGGGATGATAAGGAGGTAAGTCACGGACAGTCACCATCTTTTGCTCTTTTGGGTATAAATGTATCTAAGCCTCAGCGGTGCCCCTACCAGGATCACCGTTAATAACTCTTGGTGTTTGTCAGCAAGAAGCATGTGAGAGAGCATCACTCAGTACTAAGAGTCTCCTCGTAGTTAGAATTTGTCGAATATAATTTTACGGGAAGGCACTTGTTTCGCTCGCAACTGTATAGTCCCAAACGATTTTACAGGAATGAACTTTGAATTATTAAACAAAAATGTATGCTATAGAACCGTTTGCAAAAATGATCTCTCTTGGAAGTTCAAACAGATTTCCTTATTTTACTTGGCCTTATGTTTGAAAAAAATTCTTAACTAAGAAGATGTCCTTGTTGCCACTTTAGAGCCCGTTGACAAATTCATATGTGGGATTTGGTTGGATATCGCAAAAAACTTTGGCATCCCGCAAGTCTGATAGGTAGCAGGCTTAATGGCTGCGCTCACAATAGACCTTATGCGTAGTGGCCATCTTAGAGGTTATCTTTAGTCATTTTAATTCAGTGACAAACAAAATGTTCAAAAAGTCCTCTCGTGCATATTCTGAACAGAATAAAGGGTTTGCCCTCAAAGATGGCCACTATGCATATCAGGGTCTATATTGATCGTTTGTTTGTGTTACCAGACTCTGACTCCAAGCAATATTGGAGAGCACAACGCAGTGGTTGTTTTCTTTAAGACCCTGGTGAAGATGTTCTTCACTGCTGACAACGAACTAGCTCGGTTTGATCTGCTGGCGTGCAGCGCTCTCAGATCGTCGGATATCAGCCACTTGGCTCCTATTCTAGAGAAATTAATGGAGGTACAGACTAGAAAAACTTGAGTCAATTGATCAGTTGGAAATAGGCCCAGAACTTATGAGCTATCTAATACAATTGATAATTGTGGTACATGTACTAACAATATGCGATACAATATCGATAGGCAAAACATTTTCTTACTATCAAATTTAATGGGGGTACAAACTAGAAAAAACTTGCTTGAAATGAGTGAATTTATTTTGTTGGAAATATGCCCAGAATTATGAGCTATCTAATGCATTGATAATTGTACTAACATGTACTAACATTATGCGATACAGTATCGATAAGCAAAACATTTTCTTACTATCAAGTTGAACAATTATTACCTAAAAAACAAAGTTGAAAACGAAGTTGGGAGGAGGTTATGTTTTCGGGTGTGTTAGTTTGTTTGTTAGTAAACAATATAAGTCAAGAAATGGTAAAAAATCAACTGAGACCATGGCTGGTTTTATCTTGTGTCCGCAGGTTCCTGTCGGTATTTCCAAGGAAATTCTCGGCACCGATATACAGTTGACTCATCAGCGTGACGGAACGCCACTTAGGTACGTATTTCTCAATGCAATCATTTATAAACTAGTAGTACTGTTTTTGAATTATTTCAACCATTTTCATAATTTGAATAATTTTGTGGTAACATTTGTAGCTGCATTGGTGAAATGTACTTCAAGGTTGACAAACTCAGGAACTGGAGTCCACGGCCGCAGACGTTGGCAGGGTTTGAGCGTATCCGCACCGTCGGAAAAGGTTGGTTGGTCCGTCTGAGTTGCTGAGGGCTGATTGGGTCGGTGGTGGGTTTGATTCGGGTTTGGGATGGGAGTGGTGTTTGGGTTGGGTCATGTCCTGTTAGGGGGTTGAGTTTGGGCTTGAGTTCAGTTGTGATTGGGTTGGGTTGGTGTTGGGTCATTTTTGGTTTGAGGATGGGTTGGGTTGGGTTATGTCATGTTGGGATTAGGTTGGGTTGGTGTTGGGTCATTGCAGTTTGGGGATGGGTTGGAGGTTTGGTTCGGGTTGGGTTGGGTCAGGTTGGTGTTGGGTTGGTGTTGGGTTATGTCGTGCTGGGTTTGGTTTAGATCGATTGATTGTCATTGATCGATTGAAGATTTGTTTGATTGATTCATTGACTCATTGACTCATTGACTCGTTGACTCGTTGACTCGTTGACTCGTTGACTCGTTGACTCGTTGACTCGTTGACTCATTGACTCATTGACTCATTGACTCATTGACTCATTGACTCATTGACTCATTGATTCATTGACTCATTGATCTAGGAGCATACGGTGCAGCAGTATTGTATAGAAAGAAGGATGATGACTCCTTGGTGATCCTAAAGGAGATCGACATGTTGAACCTGGCAGCATCTGAACGTCAAATGGCTCTCAATGAGGTTAGCATTAGCTTGTAGTCATTGATGATATTTTTGGCCAAAGAGGATCAGAGAAGCTTCTTCTGGGAATTCGAACCACAAATCATTGGAGTACCACTCACTGCCCCCCCCCCCCTCCCAAGAAAAATAAAACACTGTATCAAACCTCTCATTATCCTCACCCGAGGATTTTTAATATTTTTATCGGTGTCATATTGGTCGTACCCAGAATGTAGAAAAATGTAGAAACAAAAGCCTACAAACCTCCTTTTACATTTTTATATGGAATAAATACCCTCCTCGGTTCTCAAATGGGTAATAAATTCCAAAAATTTAAACTGTCAATGCATCCATGCAAGTACCTCTGTGTTTTAGGTCCCACCAATATGGCCGCCACAAACATGGCCGCCGCAAACATTTTGTTTTGTTTCACTTTGTGAACAGTAGAAGCGCCATACAGTCTTTTTTTTTTGTCAGAGACCAGTGTTTCCAAGGTAATGCTCTTACCTATTGAGCTGTCAAAGTTTGCCCTTGTCCAGTTGTCAAGGTTATTGGTGTCTTAGAACAAAAACTAGGCACACTTTTTGCCTATAAATTCTTCCTTGTAATATCCTTCCTTGGTATTGTGAACTTTGTCAATATGTGACCCGCTCTGAGAAAAGGTGATATAAGTCGCGCTATGCATTAACGCGTGGCCGACCGTTCCATTTTCAG
>JAVCKS010041420.1:0-11064 GCA_032273685.1 Pteraster tesselatus
GAATATTCATTAAGCGTATACCTTTGAACCAATCAAGAGGCAAGATTTTTCTGTAATAGGTAAACCTGTTTGGGAAATTAAAATTCGCGTCCCGGGCTTTCCGGGAAGGGATGCTCGGCCGTTGGTCCCGTCTGTCGATACACACGTACAAGAATTATTGGGCATGATTGCAAATTTATTGCAGTTTTGTATTTCGCCAGACCCGCAAGGTCCCTCTTACAAGAAAACGGACAGCTTCATCATCATCCAATGTATACCGTTATCGGTTGATTCATTTCAATGGACATTAGGCATATACGGGATAATTCCTAAAGCTGGGTGACATTACAACAATTTTGTAAACAATTCAGGATAGATGTATATACGTGGTCGTCTTATTGGTGGTTCATTCGCCCTATAACTTTATGAACAATAAGACACACACATACAAGACGTTATACGCAACCTTTCAAACGAAAACTTATAGTAGCAGAGCACTGTATTTTGGAGCTTTTTAGTCCGTATTACTTGTTAACTTAAAGGTGTACTGTCCGATTTCAGACTCATTTTACCTTGAGAAATAATTGTAAATGCTGAGTTGAGAATTTGGTGGAAATACCCCTAGTTTTAACTTTAACATTTGTAAGGTAATAACAAGGGTATTACCACAAAATTATAGCAAGACACCGGTAAATACAAAGTATTTTTGTATAAATAAATTTAAACAAAGTAAAAAAAAAAAAATTTCTATCGAAATGAACTATTGTCTTGCAGAATTAATTAGTTTTCACAAAAGAATACTCCACAACTGTCCGTGTATGAATAAGTGTGTGTCGTATATATCACTCTGTTATTATTGGCGCAAACTAATTATCAGTTCAACATTTTTTATTATTTCCCAGGGTTAAATCGGTCTGAAATCAGAGACTCTTTTTAAAGAAATAAACATGTAATAAAACATCAACGCATTTTTTCCTTTGGCAAATAGTGATGTCTCAAGATTATCTTCTCAGCTTTACATCACCGGTGACGTCACATTTTTCCAAAGTGCGGATCAATCGGCCAGAGATTAACGCAGTTACGGTGGCGATGTGGATTCGAACCTCCGACACAGCGAACATGGGAACACCCATCTCCTACGCTGCTAAAGCCCCCACAAATTCGTAAGTTTAAACACAGGCAATTTGTTTGAGGTATCAATCGTTTAAAAAAACGTACTGCTGCGTCGCATCGTGAATTGTGATGACGTAGAAGTGTACTGCAGTGCAGTGATACGATTTATGGACGAATGGTTTTTTTTAAGTTGGGGCAAATATCCGCTTGGAAATCCGACTTGGTGTGTAGATAACACATATTTATTCAAAGAGCCAAACACATTTACATTTCAGTAATTCTTTAATACACATCCAACTACCTCAATTTGCCAGTTATACATGTAACTCTGGCTGTTCACCAGACAATCCTATCCTCGATCCTGGAGCTATTAGCTCCATGATTTAATTCTGCTACAGCAAATCTAAATAAGACTAATCAATAACGTAATTATATAGGGCAATCCTGCAGTCGCACTTAATCGATCCAACTATTAATCAGCACTTATCCAGAAGCGCTGCAAAGTTAAGTGGTTTTAAAGAGCTACTCCAGCTGATGCATGTTTTTCTTATTTGTCAACTTTATTGAGAAGAACTAGGTCTAATAAACAGGCATGTGTTAGTATCATCGTCAAGTCTGGTTTCGCGATAAGGAGGGCGCTATCACGGATCATTTACATCTGATGAATATTGATTTTTGTGACGACATACCCGGGACAACAACCCACGAAGACGTGCGCGCGAAGGCAAGCCTAGCGCGCACGTGGCGCAAAATGAAGACTCGTTGGAAGAGAACAGCATCGATGAAGAATTATATTCTGATGATAAATGGCTCAAATTCAGACAGCAGCGAGGGAGACGAATATAGACGATATGTAACTGATAAAGATGAAACCCGCGGTGTGGAGCCGTACACGGCGGTTTCAGTGACAGTTCCAACGGTTCTTTTGCAGAATTTCGCGTACAGCCGCCAGCATTTCGAAATTATCATGGAGGAAACGGGACAAAACTGACCACCAAAAAAAAATAAATATAGCGAAAAAAGCTCGCTCAAATGGTTTTACTTTCGGAGTTTCGGATCATGTTTGGCCTACGCTATCGGCGCGGCGGCGGTACGGTACACATACGGCGCACGATACCAGTTTTGTTGTTTTCCTGGGTATTGGGACATGGGTCAGGGTTTTTTAACCAGCGGTGGATTCTTGGAAACTCTGCATAAACTCGATAAAATTGGGGGTTCATTTTTTGCCAAATAACAAAATAACTACACGCAGAATAAACTTGTTTTCTGAGAACTAAGGAATTTAATAACTACCTAACCAATAAACAATGTAATATCAATACTTTTACAACAGCTGGAGTAGGCCTTTAAACTTCGGTCGAAAGCCTTTAAAGTTTAGTAGCGCTAGCTACTATCCGTGCTGCTCTAACTAGCGATTGTTGTATCAACCTTACAGGTCGGTCGGTGCTTTCACGGTCATTGACAACGCATTAACGATGGTTGACTGTGCCTCGCTGACTATCTACCTGAACGGTCAAGTCGTCTTTACCGATGTTGCTATCAATACAGGACGGTGGAATAGCGTTATCTTTACGTGGACCATACTGGGTAGGGTTCGTTTACGTTTAAACTAATTAAAAAGGGGGGAAAATAACTCAGTACAAGCAATGTGTTAGTAACGCGTAAGGTCAATACGAAACAGAAAAATGCACATTATTTTATTTTATTAGGAATGTCTGCAATACACGGATTATCACATATTATTCGTGATAATCAACCAAGGTAACGAAAATATGCATGCCCAGTATGTACAGCGTTAACCGGATGAGACTTCATCTTTTGTCGAATTTATTTGGATTTGACAATAAATTATATCATTATGCATATTATCATCCCGATAAAAAGATTCAAAATTAGCACGCATCCACTTTGAAATTGCTTTCCTAGCATCAGAATGTTACCAAGTTCCAAAAGTGAAACAATTAAAATTGCTAGTGGTTAACATTGTGAGTACCAAAAGCTAATAGGGTTTAAGATACGCTGCTGAAAAACATCCGACCCGTCTAAGTTCCTGGGTTTCAAATTTGGCCAAATTGAAATTGCAATTGAATAGCTAAATCCATTCAGAAGACATTGCTTCGAACTCGATTCTCCTTCTGTCACGCACGCACCTTTCTCTGTTTAGAATTGCTACCGGTTGATTTCACTGACAGAGTATTGCTTCAATTACAAGCTAGCGGCGCATCATTCCTGGTAAATGCTCAGGGGAAATTGTCTGCTTTTATAATTGGTCGTTCGTTTCGCGTCTATTTGTCGTCCGTGTGAACAATCTGCGGCATATTACCGCGCTATCGACACACCCGAACTGATGCGGTAACTACGCGTATGATAACCGACCAGAGCTATATACGGCATTTTGCTGTTGTCTATTTCGTGAAATCTAATTTCCTGCAGTTGATAAAAAAAAACATCCGCTTTAAGACACAAGGGGGCGTGCTCGTTCCTTGATGGTAAAGTGCGCTCGCCTCTCGGTCCCAAGGTCGTGAGTTCAAGTCCACGACAGGTCCTCCCCTCAGTCCACCCAGATGTACATGGCGAGCTCGCCTCACTAAGAGAATAAACGAACAAAGGCGGCGGAGAAGAGGACTGGCCACCAATATGCCGAGGCTTTGGAAAATATGTTAAAGAGCTACTCCAGCTGATTTTTCTTATTTTTCAACTTTATTGACTAGGTCTAATAAACAGACATTTGTCAGTATCATTATGCATTGTCTAGGACGAGTGTTTTTATGTTAAAAAAGCATTTTTGTTGCCGTTTTTTCCGAACGGCAAGTCTGGTTTCGCGATAAAGAAGGCACTATCACGGATCATTTACATCTAATGAATATTGATTTTTGTGACGACATACCCGGGACACCAATCCACGACGGCGTGCGCGCGAAGGCAAGCGTGACAGTTCTACCAGTTAAGCCAGGTTCTTTTACAGAATTTCGCGTACAGCCTCCAGCATTTCGAAATTATCATGGAAGAAACGGGACAAAACTGACTACGAAGAAAAATCTCAAATGGTTTACTTTCGGAGTTTCGGATCATGTTTGGCCTACGCTGTAAGGTACACATACGGCGCACGATACCAGTGTTGTTGTTGTTGTCCCGGGCATTGGGTCAGGGTTGTTTAATTTCTCAACAGCGCCGCCAGCGGTGGATTCTTGGAAACTCTGCATAAACTCGATAAATTTGGGGTTTCATTTTTCGCCAAATAACAAAATGACTACACGTAGAATAAATTTTGTTTCTTAGAACCAAGGATTTTAATAACTACTTAACCAATACTTTTACAACAGCTGGAGTAGGCTTTTAAATATGCCGAAAAGGCAGATGACCACATTACATGACATTCTGCTTATTTATTTGCCGTATTATCTCGTTTTGAAACCAACCTCCTCGTTTATTCTCTTCTGACGAGGACCGAAAATAAGGCGCTGTTTTCTCCATTTGGCCAATTATGTAACCACGGCCAACGCGTGGATTGTGTTTACGATTTCTCCACCCAAATCATTCGACCCCTAATCCGTTACTTTTCCCTGCCTCGTTTACCTCGGTTACCTCCTCTCATTCGACATAACTTGAGGTTGGAATTTGCACAGGGAATTTCCAGTATCAATAATGGCTATGATGACGTTTAGAAATTGAACTAAAACACTGTTTTGCAATTGACGTTTTGTTTTGTGTAACAGATGGTGAATGGCTGTTGTACTTGAACGGTGCCGAGGTTGCGAGTGGGGCGGGTCTAAGCGCCGATACCGCCATACCGGGCGAAGGCGAATTTGTCCTGGGTCAGGAACAAGACACGCTGGGTGGATCATTCAGTTCCAGGGAGACATATCTTGGCGACATCTACAAGTACGCTTTCATGTTTAGAAAGAATCAAAATGAACATATCTTTCCGTTTTGGCCGTCCAGTACACGTTGTACAAATAATAATACTAATAATAACAATTATCGAACGGGGCACGTGATCCCCAGCCCGCCCCCCCCCCACCCCCAGCGATGCCACTGCCTCAATTGTCATATCTTTTCAAAAGAGATTACGTCGTTTATCGTCCACATGAACGAAATGCTATTGGTTGCGAAATGAGGTTTGTTTAACTGCGAAAATCTGTCACAACAAATCCTTATCCGGATCTGGATTCGGATCTGAACTCGGATCTGGATTTGGAGCACGACCAACTGGATTGTTGCTCGTCCCCATTGGCAGATCTTTCCTTAAAATTGTGAGATGTACGTCCACACGCTTCGCACGAAGGCGTTTTATCGTCGAAAAGATCCCGCCGATCCGTCTATAATTGTGACCGGCTCCACAAAAATGGGTATTATAGGACAACATTAAGAATCAAGTTACATACATAGCTAAATTGGTTACATCATAAGCTTCAATTTAACGTAGGTTTGAACCCTGTGGCATTTTGCATTCTGGAGATATACTGATTTGTGCATATTCATAACTGTACAAATTATCGGAAGTGCCTTAAGAGATGCAGCCCTTTAAACACAGCAAGTAGAAAAAGAAATGAGCTGAGAAGAAACTATTGCATGCCTATAGTAACATTTATGTTCCGTTTGAAATTAAAATGGAGAGTATTGATATAATAGAATCTAATAAACCAACAAAAAATATCACGTTGTAAGTAAAATAGCATAGCGTCCCTTAATACCCTTTTTTGCAGAGTGGGTCACAATTTTGAGACCCACTCTGTCAAGTAAAGATCAATTATTTATTATACGCTGCCATTAGTGACTATACTAACTGATGATATACGGCTCTGATCACTTAGCCGTGACAAAACAATGCTGAAGCAATATATTTCGTACAGTTTATAAGATTTTTTTTTCGTGGTCTACCTAAGCGAGTGACATTTTCGAGGAATTGGAAATTACGCATCTAAATGTCTGAACATTCGTCATATTTTATTTCAGTAAATCCTTTCCTTTCATGCGGAGCTAATGACATTCGTTCTTTGAAATCGGTTTTGAAATTAAGCTGCTATACTTTTATAGAATAATATTTTAATTTATTTTTAAAACAAACTTGAACCTCGCATTTTCAATTTAGCTCCTGTTTTCTGTTACTGTTTGTAAGTGAATTTATATTTATCCCCCCGAAAAAAAAAATGAGCATGTCACAAGCCCTATGTTTCATGTTTCAAGGTTAAACGTATGGGATCGAGCGTTGGTGGACGAAGAACTGAGAGATGTTTCTCGGCATTGCTCGGATCTTCTAGGCAATTTGGTCGCATGGGCGGATTTCCTTGCAAGAACTGAAGAAAGGGGCCCAGTCTCTAAAGCGGCGAACGGCAGTGATGAGGTGAGGAACCACACTTCATTGTGATCGATAAAAGACGAATTATAGCGATGGATGTGTTTTTGTTATTACTTTTCCAATCCCAAACTCCGTACACGATAGTTTTCTGCTATACTACTGGTCCTCGTGAAATTCAGTAAAACGTAGTTAATGCAAATAAATAATGCATATAAGTCTTCACGTACACACACGACGTCGGGAATTTACTACACTTCGAATTTTAATAGCTACATGTATTCCATTATTAAATGCGTTTGATCCATTAACGTTTCCATTAACCATAATGAAAACGGATAAAAAGTAAATACAAGGGTAGCCAGAGGGAAACCGATTGCAGCATAGGATATCGGGATCGTAATCACGTTAACGTGTACAATTTGTAAATGTTTTCCTCGCCCGGGTTCACTAGTAGATTTCACCTGGGTTTAAAATCCAGCCGGTTTGATTTTGAACCCAATATAATATGCGATAATATGTAATCCTTCACCGATAAAAAAGATAAATCTTAATTAATAACAAGGCACCAACAGGATTGACGGCGATGTTAAGATGTATTTAATCTGTTGTTTCTTTATCACAGATGCCAGCATGCGGATTGAAGTAAAGGTTCTTCTTTGTAACTGCTGTCGGCTCTACATAATGCTGTGCGCACGGGGAATAACGCTGACTATATGAATATATTAGTTTATATTACAATAGGTATTATGTATAATTGATACTGCACACTTTATTGCAGATGCCAGTATGCGGATTGTAGTAGACGTTCATCTTTGTAACTATACTGTTAGCTCTGTATATTTGAGAAAAGCATTTTCTTAATCCATATGGGAAACCGTCAAAACATTCGGAAATGTTTCAAAAGTAAATGTTTATTCACATCAAAAACAAATTCATGTAGACATTATGCGATATTGTGAGTTACCAGAGAAACTCTGATTTCCAATTTTGCCGAAATACTTTCAATTGTGATCCATGTAATACCGGTAGTGACGCACTCGCCCTGCAACTGTGTGTACTAGAGAACATAGGGTGTAAAGTTCGGTTTACACCTTTTTTCAAGGGAAGTAAGTACGTGTAACCGCAATCGAACTGTTGATTTGTGACAGCCTCTACTAGGCACGCACGCAGGAGACTGAAGGCCGACGGCCATTTAAAAAAAAAAAAAAATTTGCATATTGCGCAAGGATGTCTCCTTAGCAACGGGCCACCAGGTTCCAACGGCTGTTTCCAAAATAACGTCCACTTTGATTAGCAGAGAGGTTTCGCACGTCGCGGATATCGTTTACGCGTACAAATACGTCATCACTATGTGCTGCTGTGTGACGTGCACACTATTATTCCCCCAAATGTAGCAACGCGTATGATGGTCGGAAATACGAGTAAGTAGCAAACACGTCGCTTATCATAATCCGTAACCGTATCTGTATGTTCACAGGCACGCGAAGCCTTCGTAATGGCCCTTTATTTTTGCTTAGTACTGCTACTTGGTCACTTTGTAATTAGTCCTAGCTGTATTGGTATTAATTCTAGTGAATCCCACATGACCCTGTTTTGACCAATCACTTCATTATACATGTATTAATACAGACTGCACAATAGAGAGGCCGCGCATGCGCATTCCTACGAGTACCGACGCAGTGACGGATATGATAACTGGTACTCGTTTGTTACCCGTTTAGCAGAGGATGCGCGTTGGTACACTTTGTGGATTGTGTACAACGGATACACGTAACATAGCGGCGCATAGCGAGAACATAATTATTCGTAATACTATGCGTAACAGTATACGCTATAATGCGAAACATGTCCAATGTTGCTAGAAATGTACGTATGTATATACATTCTTATATTATGCGCCTGGAAGCGAATAAGCTTAGCCCTATCGACATCAATCACATATTTGACATCATGCAGAGAATATTAAACCTCTAAAACCATAACGAGGACGACAACGAATACAAGATATGCCCTAGTGTACAGGAAATGCTCACTTAATACCAAATTGATGGTAAATGCTTAGATATAATGAATAGTGTTTCGTAATTTTGTTGGATGATTAAAACGTAGCATTCACGCACTCGAACCACGGATTCTGAGCTTGGTAAGTTAATTCACGAAGTGGGTAGATTATTCACGCGTTTATTACTTTGGCGCTGACAGTTTAACGAAAATGACATTTTCGGATAAAAGCCTATTTTCAAAGAGCTAGCTAATGACGTACGGACATGTTGACCCGAAACACGTTCGATCGAGTGCTTTCCACTATATTTTCCCGTGATTTAATACGGTAAGTGCTGCGTGCTGCGATATAATTAGCAGTTACACGCTGACAAACATGGGACGCGACGGTGTCATACACGATTAGGGTCATCCCCTGTTGACATGGATACCAAGAATTACCCAACGTTTCACTGCCGTAATGGTGATTAAAGAGAACGGAGGGTGGTTCAGCCTTTCAGTCGCAAACTATATTGAGGCTTTCCGGGGGTGGACTCAAAGTTTCAAAATTGATAACGTCAATTATTTAAAATGCATTAGAAGCGAAGGTGACACGGACGCGCTGTGCGAATCCACTAACACAAACTATCGTAGGCCATTACTCTGAGACCGATGCAGACGTTTATTTAGAGGTCTGGTAGCGTCACCCCTGCTAATGTTGTAGTCCCGATATAAATTATCTCAGGTAAACCTCATTTTCTTGTATTATGCATGTCGTCATCCCGAGATCAATTATCTCAGGTAAACCTCGTTTTGCTTGGATTATGTCGTCATCCCGAGATCAAATATCTCAGGTAAACCTCGTTTTGCTTGGATGATGTTGTCATCCCGAGATCAATTATCTCAGGTAAACCTCGTTTTGATTGGATTATGTCGTCATCCCGAGAACAATTATCTCAGGTAAACCTCGCTTTGCTCGGATAATGTCGTCATCCCGAGATCAATTATCTTGAGTAAAACTTAATTTGCTTGATGAAGGTGCTGGAAAGCCACGGAAATTGGTGCAAGCCAAGGACCCGAGGAACAGGTATGCACCACTGGGTTTTGATTCGGGACCTAAGGCGAGGGAGAGTGTGGTCGGCGGTCAGTATATGAGGCGGGACGTCAACGTGACGTCAAGGTGACGTCATATTGGACAAATGATACAATTGATCATGCTGCAAAGGTGCTCTACGGACTGAAAATAAACATTTCTGCCACTAATGTCAAATTATTTTTCACTTTGACTGCCACTCTTACTGCTGCTTGGCGAGATTCAAATTGACCCTAAGCTATTATTAGGTCTATTTAAGTCTTTGGTGGTTCCACTCAGATTTGTGCAAACAGACGCCTGGCCATGTACGGCAGGGCGGCTTGGTACATTGGCCGTTTATGAAGGTTCTTTATAAGTTTGGTGCAGGTTGGGTTTACATCGATATATCAAATTAAAGATGGAAAATCGTCAAAACATTGGGAAAAGTTTGAAAAGTAAATTTGTATTTATATAAAAACTAACACGATGTTAAACATAGCCGATATTTGTGAAGAAATTGTTTCAATGCTATACAAATTGGAAATTACAGGACCTTCGGGCAGAAACTGTTTATACCACTTTTAGTGTCGAAAAAATGATCGCCGAGTAGTAGCTTTATCAAAGACCTGGTGTTAGCCGGTAGAAAATCTCACGTGATGGTTAATAAGTAATCTGATTGGATGTTGCAACCGAGGGTGTCCACTGCTTCTCAAAAGGGTGGGGGGACATAACCTTGACCAGAAGTAAGACGGGCGCGAAGCCTAAAGTCCTAAGGGCGTGGGTTCCGGAGCCCGCTTAAGAACCCAATAAAATGTTGACTGTGGTGTGATCTAAAGCTTTTTTTCATTATTTTAATTCATGTTTAGCAAAGTTAACACTCTTGCACGATTACTTTTATTTTCGAAGAATCTTTTACTTTTCAAAAAAGTGTGTGGGAGGACAATCGATATGATATCTCCTCACTTTAAAAAGTGGCGGACATGTCCCCCGTGCCACGCCTCTTGACTACGGGCGCTTTCCAGTTGGTGCCGTTGACAAACAGTATAGTTCAAGTGAACATTAATGGTACACATTTTTGTTGGGACCGTGCATTTTGTATTTGTTACCACGGTGTCCTATTAACCTGCAAATTCAAGTTTATGTTTAAGCTGACGAACACAATGAAAACATGTTATTTAAGTCTGTCCCTGCAAATCGATCTACGAGCCAGCCGACCAATGCACACCGTGTCCCCCGGACTCGACTGCGGCTGCTGAAGGCAGCCAGACGTTGGGGGCGTGCTACTGCAAATAAGGTTACCGCGATGAACCGTCACAGAGAATACCAAGCCAACGCGAGTCCATTTCTATTGTGTAAACTATTCAGCATCTCATTAGGAAATAGTAGCATACAGCGAGGTGTTCCTTTAGATAAGCTTGCCCAATAATGGAGGAAGGTTGTAGCCACCTACATGGGCCTTTCCTCCTACCGCTAAGACCGTAAATACCCTTATGAGATATTTTGAGTGCCCTAAATAACCAGCACTTAATAATAAATCAATAAAGTAAATTAAAGTGGGGCTCTTACCGATCACGCAAAGAGAAACAGGAATATGTATTATATAAAACAAGTTTTTCTGATT
>JAVCKS010041453.1:0-11056 GCA_032273685.1 Pteraster tesselatus
TGTCTGTCTGTCTGTCTGTCTGTCTGTCTGTCTGTCTGTCTGTCTGTCTGTCTGTCTGTCTGTCTGTCTGTCTGTTTTTGTACAGATTACTTGTTATTGTATCTAATATTTACATTTGATTGTCTGCATTGTTTGCTACAGTACCCGTGCCTGCGAGTGCTGGTTTTCATGGTAGAGATGGCTGCAGAGTGCTGCCGCATGCCATCGGTACGTGACAGACACTTCATGGGGTGGACACAGACTGGTCTACACCAAGACTTGGCTGTGGAAATTGCCTCCTTGGCCAAACAGCGTAAGTACGCCGGAGACTATAGGCAGTGGACTGCAGCCAATAGTGGCCATTGTGTGGGGCAGTAGTAGGCGTGGGTAGATGTTTTAGTGCTTGTTTCATCATGACAGCGGACTCTCCCAAAAGATGGTTGTGAAAGGGTCTAATGAAAGGTTAGAGGTTTTCAGCCAGCTTAAAAAACCTTTTTTAAAGATACAATATTTTGTGTTACTGTTGACAACATATATGTCAATAATAGCTTAAATACAGGTACACTAAATATGAAAAAAAAGGCCCTCCTAACAAAGTGTAATTGGTGTACTTCTTCCCCTTAGTCTGAGAGCAGCTTTGAACCCCCCATTCCCGGAATATGGTTAAACCTAGTCAACTATTAACTTTGACCAATATTGTTCGTAGATGGCACAGCTGACCAATCGGAAGAGCTTAACATACTCCTGTCGATGCTAAGACCTGATTGGCTGAAGCTGAGGGTTACTGAGAGCCTACTCGGTTCCTATGACGACAGCCTGTTACCGGAAGAACTGAGGTGCATGGCGAGCGAGCCAATCTCACTCAGGAAAGTGGTATGTCTCTCGATCACAGGTTAAACTTTTTTATTGCTAGAAGACTTATTTAGAATCAGATTTGTTAATCTAAACAAAATCTCAAATTTGAAAAATTATCCTCTGATGTCTGCTGGAAAGAAACCTGTCATTTTAGCACCCAGCAATCGCAAGATATGGCATTTGCTTCACGATTTGGTTGTGTGCAGGTGAGGTATTATTTCTATCTACTGCCTCCCATGACGGCAACCACATCAGCCAACAAGAACCCACCGCCTAAACTGCCTCAAAAATCACCCAGGACAGACTCCAGGAAGAGGACCAAGGGGGAAGATTTTGCTAGTGAAGTTATTCCTCTGAAAACATTGGCGTAAGTTTATAATCCTAATTTTATTGATTGGTTGCTCTCTTGTGAGTACCTCGCCCTTGTGGGTAACTCACTCTTTGAGTACCTTGCACCTTCAATTCCACAATTGATGTTGTTTTAGGACAAGCAACAATGGCCTGCCACTGAATGGAAGATTGGCCAGCCACAGCAGATCTACGAGAAGAAAGGACAAAGTCAACCGAAGGAACACCAAAGGTACGATCAAGAATTACCCAGTCTGTAAATAAGGCCAAATTAAGAAAAAGGAACCTGCTTTCAAAGTAATTAACACTCCCTCTATCTCCTTTTTCCCACTTCTTTCCCAAGGAGAGACCCCACTCCACGTTGCCTGCATTAAGAACGACCTCGCCAAGCTGCGTGACCTCTTGATATCCCCAATCATTCAGGTCAACCAGACGGACTATGCGGGCTGGACTGCGCTACACGAAGCCACGAACCATGGCCACGTTGACTGCGTCAGGGAGTTGTTGAAGTACAAGCCCAGACCAACAATAACCAGCTACTTCGCAGTTGGTACGGAGCCTTGTATTATAGTTGTGCTTGGTAAAGCGGTTCTGCCCTGTTAACTAACCCCTTCTGCAACTACTGGCGAGTAGACTAGAGAGCTTTGCCTCTCCCTCTGTCTCACCTGCAAAAAATCATCACTGCACAATACACTTTTACGTCATCGTGAGAAAATGATATGTTCTGTGTGAAGCGGATTCTATGTGATGCATTTTATGGACGATTCCTAACCTTGTGGATATTTTGTTGTTGTTGATTTCCCCTCTCCTCCAGATAAGGGCAAGAACTTGCCATCCCATCTGGAACTTCTAGCAGCTCCGACAGAGTGTGGTACCACACCTCTACACGATGCTGTTTACAATGGTCACGTCGACGTCGCCAGACTACTAGTCCAGGCTGGAGGTACTATTTGCTAGGGCGGGACTGCAGTCATAGACCAACCAGTTGATAAACCAGTTGGGGCAAGATTAATCCTACTTATATCAAAAACAAAATTTTGACAAGGAAAGAATTTCGCAGCTGGAATTTTGAAATTCTGTTCAATAAACTTCAACAAAATTGTTGATACCATTCATACTAGCAGGCACTGACACAATATCCTTGAAGCTTGAAGATGTTCTCCATGCAATTTCACTTTGTGTTTTACCTTGAGAAATATTAAATGTTGAATTTACAATTTGGTAGGTTAGCTGTTATTATCTTTAGAAATTATTAATTGAACGAAAAAATGTAATCCACGGGGAGTTAGTATTTTCTTGTTGAATAAATCATTGCTGTCATGTGCTAAAAACATTTGTTGCCAAATGATGATCAATTAGTCCTAAAATGTGATAAACAAGTGAGAGACAAGCTGTGAAATCCAATATGTGAAAACCCCTAGATGTGGAAAAAAAAACCAATATGTGGAAGAAGAAAAAAAAAATTGTGAAAAACCAGATGTGAAAACCAAATGTGAAAACCAAGAAATAAAACAAAATGGAAAACCCATGTGAAAATTCAGCTCGTAGCAACAGAAAACTATTTCTTTTCTCGTCATAGGTAATTCAGTTCTAGTGGCTCGTAACAAGAAAGGTTTCACCCCAGTGGACATGGCCGGGAATGACGTCATGAGGGATGCCCTGAGGCTAGGAAGCAAGGAGAACCTGGAGAAGGAGAATATGGTGGCAGGTCAGTTGTCTGTATGCGTGTTGTCATGGGGCCTGACTAAATTTATACAATTGACAATAGAACTTTTGAGTAGAGTGAACCCCACCCAGTAGAAACCATCTTGTGGGACAGTTCTTTGTACTTGTTGCCCCACAGGATGACTCCTTTCCAACACTATCTATAACCGGAAAATTTTTCTAAAAATCCGATCAAAATTGACCATCACTAATAAATTCTTCCTTAATATCTGTTTCCATCAAGATTCTGTTCGTCAGAAGTGCGCCCCGTCCCGGCCATCTGAACACCACCCGGACGCTAACCGACACGGCACATCCCAACCGACCGACGCCACCTACGCCAGGGTCCTCGGCACGGCGAGAAATCCCAAAATGTTTGTCACGGCGGAACGGTGCGAGAATTTCTGCGTGCTGATTTGCAACCTGCTTCACGGTTTCCTCAGCTCTAGTAAGCTAGCCGCGGTCAAGACCGGTTTGGCCCTCGGCGAAGACACGGTGCGGTCGTTGCTGGCTCGGTACCAGCTGCCTGGTGACTACGGCTCCACATCGGAGGGATGGCTGTTTGATGACCTGACAGAGTTGGGCCGACTCGAGAGCCACTTTGACTGTTTTGTGGCTCACCTCGGGCGCATCGGCCCCTGGGTGGGATCGGAACGTAGCAAGATGTGTCAGGTGGTTCTGTACGGGATGAAAGTCTTAATAAAGAGCTGTTTGTAGCACGGAATGGTTCTGTGCTGGGGGTGGGGGGTGTGAGTCTGTCAGGGTAGGGTGTCTGTTCGGGGCGGAACGCAGCAAGATGTGTCAAACCGTTCTGTACGGGATGAAAGTCTTAATAAAGAGCTGTTTGTAGCACGGAATGGTTTTGTGCTGGGGGTCTTTCAACCGTAACTTCTACCTGCGATACAGGCTTACTGGTTTGGCAATATGAACTATAACAACTACCTCTCCTCGAAGGACACCGACACGAGTAACTAAATAAAAGGGGCAGTATTTCCGGGCACATTTGTAGGGGGCGATTTAACAGAGAGTCGCCTGACTTGCATTCCTCTAGACCTGGTGTTTCTATTTTATGTGATGTACTCTTTGAAATTTGACATTTATGGTACGTAATTACATAATTACCTCGATGTAATGATGAACGCAGAGATAATGTCTTAACTTTATTTGTAACGAAACAAAAGGGAAGTGAGTTATTTCTGATGTAAAAAAGGAAAATTTGTTTTAACTTGAGAGCCCTGTGTTCATAGTTATCAAGCTCTTTTGAGCGTTCCTCTGTACATGATGGTGACGGTAAAATTACGGATCAAGTACAATTATAGGACTTACAGGAGGCAATGGCTTTAGTGATGTTTTCCTTGGATTATTCATCATTTTGGAATAAGCTATTTGGTTATTTATAAAGACAGACCACTCTAGTAGAAAGATAAATTAGCTGATTCTAATCTTGCGCTGATCAGTAGCAGCAATGATTCCATAACAAATCAAGAGAAATTGTAATTATGTGATCTACCAACGACAGTGCAGATCAACAGGGTATTAACTCTAATCGTCTCTTGATCAGTAGCGAGTAAATAGTCGCAAGATATGTTTATTTTTCCTTGTTTGTGATCTTGCAAACTGAGAATTTAAGGCGTGGATTGTGGCTGATTGAGGGCGCTCCATTTTGCCTGATGTTAGTGCCCTTTAATGTGGAATTGAGTGGGTATTATTTAGCCTTGCTCTTCAAGCAAGGTCTATACCGTGTACCCTAAAGCAGGTTGTGTGAAATGTGTATAATTATTTCTTTTGCTGTGTACAAAAAAGTGTATATCATGTTTTGTAATATAGATTCTTGAAGATGTGCTGCTTGATTTAAGACTGATTTCCCAGTTTTAAATCCATCCACAGATATGGAGGGTACTTTTGTTTTTCAAAATAAACTATTGACCGGCCGCAGTAAGTCATCTCGGCTAAAACTATTAGCCCTAACCTACGGTTACTTATTACCAAGGTGAATTATATTAGTATAAAACTGGAACGTTTTAATAAAAGGAAATCGTCAAAACTATTTGCTTTGTTAATTGGTATTGTTTACCTGTCTTTGTCTCCCTGTACTAGTTACTTTTGTTTGTGTGCTAAGTTCAATCCCCTATTGTTGTGCCTTCGAAATTGGTCATAATTTTGCCAGCAATTCTATTTGTAATTTATCAAGATAGACCAGACTCTAAGGTGAAGATAACTTGTCGCTTCTAATCTTATCTTGATCAGAGTGACAAAAAAATATCCTCTAAGTTGCTGTTTTAGTTACGGTGATGCCTCAATCTAAATGACCAAGTACATGTATAAGTAGTTTGACACTGGGATGTCCTATTGAAAAGAAGTACATGTACTACCAAAGTTTACCCATTCCAAAAGATTCTCGTATGTTCTGTTATTAATGTAAACTGCACAATTGACGAATTCAAGAAAATCTATAGCCGGTTTCTCCACAAAGCAAACCAATCCTGGAGTGCAAAGTCCATTAACTTGCAGGAATTAAATCGTAATGTCGGCATCCTGCAGTGAGTTTTCTCGGAGTAGGAGGCTTCAAGTTCAACCACAGTGCACCTAACATTAGTATTACTAGTAGTAGTACTCAGTAGGAGCACCTGCATTTACATATCTTGGCAATACCACCCTCCCCGTTTTCTGTACAAGCCCTCGTTGGTAACTATCCTTGGCCAGTTTACTCTGAGCATATTTCTAAAAGAAAATTTGTGAAATATTTCGATCTTGTTCTGCACAGCTCGACAACTAGCTGTATAGAAAAAGAGCTAGTGTCACTATGCAAATATCATCAGTGACTCTTCTCGATCTCGCTCCAGTTAGGTTAAAGGTCATATGACGTCAGGAAAGCTAACGCAAGAAAGCACTAGCGGCCGACCTATTATTTTGTGTTGTCATGTTGACTTCGTAATTCCACTGATTTTTTTAAACCAAATTTTTAGTTTCTGTATTAAATTTGTGATTGTGTTAATGTGTATTCGTTGAAATTCTGGGCCAAATTCTGTTACGAAGAGTGTTCGAAATGATCCAGTATCTAGTGTGGTGAGTAATAATTGGTACAGTCCAATTTACAATGTATCAAAATATCTACCGAAATATCTCGACCGTTTATAGTGCCGTTAATACCGTAGTTTGGAACTGAATGACCTGGGAAATGCGCTGAGTGAGGGTGGTTGTTTTATTGCTTGTGCATGTGGTGTGTGTTGTTATGGCCGTAACACGTTGTCGTTCGAAAATGACAACGTTTGGCATAAGAAAGTCATTGGTAGGAATCTAGGACTTACAGAAGACAAATGTTGTCTTCAGCATGTCCCCCCGCCTTGATCGTACGCACATGGTCTTCACTTTTCAGTCACAATAAAAAAAGGAGAAATTCTTGACTAGTCAGTGTGGTTTTGCCTATGATAATGATGGATTGTGGTTATTTGTGCCAATAACAATATCAGCAAGTTCGAGAGGTATTTTTAGAAAAGGGACGTGGTGGACGGGTATTCTAGAATAGCTCCCATAATTGATGTAGATGAATGATTTATTTATTATAGTAGACATATAAAAATAAAACTCTTTCCTGAATAAAACAAATACATGTGTTTATAATTAGCCTTGACAATCTTTATCTTATGCATGTGGCGTGTACTCTGACTCCTAGTCCTAGTGTGTACTGTACGTGCTGTAATAGTGATAACAATCAATTATCTATTCAATAATGTAGCATCTGGCACACAAGTAATGTTCACAATGCAAAGTATACATGTACAATTTGAGAAATCTAAACCAGTAATTTATTGTGGGTGTTGGTAAAACTCAGAGGTAGTCGGAGGTAGCCGGAGGTAGTATTTAACAGGTTCTGTGAGTACAATTTTAAGCACTTGGTTACATGTTAAATATTACCTCCGGCTACCTCTGGGTTTTACCAACCCCCATTTATTGTTGTCCAGCATTAAATTAATTTGAGTAGTTCTGTAAAATGTATAAAATTACTTACACTACAGTCTGTCTGTCTGCTAGTGTGAATGTACTACTATATTATCAAATCATCAAGTACCTCACCGAGCTTACATTACAATCCTCCAAGCGTTCTTTGGTCATCTAATTTTATCTTGGATACAGTCAATACTAGGACTACCTAGTACTATGGCTCCCGAGCTTTCTGTTCTTCTGCTTCACAACTTTGGAATCAGTTGCCAGATGACGTTAGTTAAACTTAGATTGAAAACGCTCCTTTTTATTAATAACATACCGGCATTTCTCTTCAATTTTAGTCAGTTTTATTAACATTTAAATCGATTTTAACCTAAACCAGTTTGAAGTGCCTCTTTTAACGAATATTTCTCTTAAATTTTAGTTAGCCGTACCTATTTTATGATTTGTAGTATTTACACTTTTCATATTGTGTAGTGGATAATGACAAAATGACAATAAAATCACAGATTAAGAAAATGAGGTTTTAGCACATAAATATTCAAATTTTCAAGTAGAAACAGAGCTTTCCACCATCCGAGTTTGACAGACATGAGGTCTTCTATGATATAAGAATTAAAATTATAAAGTGAGTATTTTGCCATCTAGTGGTATGTTTTATTTTCGATCATTTTACCGTCTTCTTCTTCTGACATGCACTGTCACGCCCGTTGCTGCGCGTGTCAGGGGGTACGGTTGGGAAATGCTGCCACAGACAGCAAAATATCCACTGTGTTAAAATTATGAGAATTTAAAGAACCGATAAAATACAACGTGTAAACAATTTGTGAAGTTACCTTTTTTTATGAGAATATAATTTTAGGAAAAGTTAGAATGGATGTATTTCATGAATCTGATATGCGTGAAATCTATAATTCACTTTCACTAGCCGTACTGATATATAATTGTTTGACTGTACTTATAATACGGGAACAGATCATATACATGTACCTTATTGATTCATAAATAATAATTCTACCAACAATCAAATCACTTTAGACCACCGAAACAGAACCATTATTCCAAAGCCCCAGATATCCATTTTTATAAAATCTGGGGTAAAAGTCCAACCGAACTTACATGTATGAACACAATAAATAATCGCCGATCGTAAAAATTAGATGTGGGATTTTAAAGTGGATTTAGCAACCAAGGTTACATTCAACCGAAGTGCTAAGCCAGAAAGGACAAAACAAATAACAAAGGAAGTAGTAGGTCTCATGCATAAGTGCTTCAGGCAGTGATATTACATTGAAGATTAGTGTGTGTCGTATTGTGCTTCAATACCTCCCCTACAGTATTGTTGCTAGCCCCTGGGTTTTAAGTAGTTTATCAACTAGCAATTGCATAAAAGCATTTAACTGAATGGTGTGTGACAACCTAAGCGATAGGTCATTTTTTTTTTTTACAAAGTCAATTTTTGTATTCTTTGGAAATGAATTTACTAAAAGGAAAAAATAAAACATGAGTAGTCGTACATGTGTGCAAGATGATATTGCATACATTTTGATTTACAAATCGCTCATTTATCCATGTGTTGATTACTAAGTATAGGATCCATGCAGACGGAATCAAAACATTGTGTAAACTATTTAAAACTCTTAGGCCCCTAGATGCAAGGTTCATCAGCAAAAATATATAGTCGAACTGTGAATTTATCTGAGCTCAAATTGAATATCAATGTTAATTTTTTGGGTAAATTCTCTGTCACAATTAAAAATAACAGTTATGATTTGCAAGAACCAACTGGTTTAAATGCGAATTTTTTGTTTGCTTAGCTAATGACTGGATAATATTGGATGTATAAATAGTAATAATAGTCATCAAATGATTTTATTCTTGTAATTGGCGGTCATTCCGCTATTGTGGTGAATAAATAAATAAAAATAAATGTAGCTCCATTTGTTGAACTGTATATTCTGAAACACTTTAATTAATTTCCATCTGTTTTCTCACCTCCCTCTGCCCTTTCCTTATGCAGATTCCCGATAGAATGGAAAAATCAACCTGGCACGGTGCCATAAACAAAAGATATTTATGCAAATGTATTCGACTAACAAACTTATCGTCCATCTGGTATCTGTGTGTTGAATCCACATGATAATAATGTACAGTAACTATGCACACTACCGTATGTACCTCGCCGATGCACCACACGCCAACACAATCACACCCAACGTGACGTGCCTTTCTTTCATTCTGGTATTGCATAGTGTTCGCGTCATCTGGATCGATCTGTGTTTTTTTGTCTTTGCCTGGTGGTAGTTTCATTGTGTAAGAATCAAGCGATATTTTACCAATCAGACTATAAAGCTGATATATTGGCCTGCATGCAGTCTAACAAATTTTGCTTTCTGCTATACATGTACGTGGTTTATAGTTTGCCACACCGTGCAAGATGCAAGTGCGTTCGTGACAACCTGTGTGAGTACGTAGATTATGTCTTCCAGTGAAAGCACGTTGCTGGGTAAGCCCCCTGTGGGGACACCCGGCAGTCGCAATAAAACTCCGTCCACAACGCCGCGGTCAGCTGGCGGCGTGCTAAAACAGAACTCGTCACCGAACTTGATCGGACAGTCGGCAAAGGCTACCCGACGGTCACCGAATACAACCCGACGGTCACCAAATACAACCCGACGGTCACCTAATACAACCCGACGGTCACCTAATACAACCCGACGGTCACCAAATACAACCCGTCTGTCGGCACCGGGCCCTGCGCCCAAACCATCAAAGTTGTCCACCGTAACGCGGGAGACAGAAGCGACTCTACGCAGGAAAATCGAGCGACTAAAGCTTGATCTGAATCAAAAAAAGGACCCATCTAAAGTGAAGAGAAATTCGTTGGATGGCAAGGTATCCTTAAATCGTACTGCTTTAAAACCGCTGCTCAAAGCACCGACCGTTTCAAATGGGAGTCCCAGTAATGAAGCAAACACCCAAGCTAAACCAATCCCCCAAAGGAGATCTTTGGGTTCTGTTTGGAGACCAACTGGGGGCAGTGTCGATGCAAGACCAATCGTAGCTCCTAGACCGACCTCCATCTCTCGCTCCAACTCGAGAACCAACCTGCTCCAGGAGAAAAAAGCTTTGTCTACTCATCAGAATGATTCGCCGACGACTTCAAACTTGCGTCGGAGCGGAACGTACGTGGTACGGAAGGGTTCCCCCAAGGTCCCGTTGAAGTGTTCTTCACCCAAGGGTGAGATCGTGAAGACGGCCGTGGTGATCGAAAACAAGTCGAACATTGCTGGAGCTAGAAGAGTTCCCTCACCCGAAGGAATTGTCTGGGTGACTGAGGAGAATACATCGCAAGTGAAAAATGAAACTGTGATCCTTACTGGTGCTGATAGTGAGAAAAATGTTCCACAAGAATTGGTAAATGCCGACCAAACTGAGAAGAATCTTCTTATAGATGAAACCTTCAATATTGAGTCTGAAGAAGGCGGCGATGATACTGTTTTTGAACCGGAAATAGAAGATTGTGTGGTGGCCGAGATGCCAGTGCAGAGCACCGTAATAGACAGCCTAAAGACAGAGCCATCTCCTATGAATATTCGAAGAGAGGACGAGTTTAATGGAAGTGATGCATCACTACTTAGGAGAATATCATCCAAGACTGGAGTTACTTTGCTGGCTGATCATGGAGTAAATCCTGAGGTAAGTAAATGTAAAAGTCATACTAACTATTTAACTAATATTCTCCCCTCCTTCTCTTCCCCCTCTCGCTCTTCCCCCTCTTCCTCTTCTCCTCTTCCCCCTCTTCCTCTTCTCCTCTTCCCCGTCTCCCTCATCCCTGTCTCCTTCTCTTCCTCCTCTTCCTCTCTTCCTCCTCTTCCTCCTCTTCCCCCTCTTCCCCCTCTCCCCCTCTTCCCCCTCTTTCTTTTCTCCTCTTCCCCCTCTTTCTTTTCTCCTCTTCCCCCTCTTCCTCTTCCCCTTCTTCTCTTCTCCTCTTCCCCTTCTTCTCTTCCCCGTCTCCCTCATCCCTGTCTCCCTCTCTTCCTCCTCTTCCTCTCTTCCCCCTCTCCCTCTCTTCCCCCTCTCCCTCTCTTCCCCCTCTCCCTCTCTTCCCCCTCTCCCTCTCTTCCCCCTCTCCCCCCTCTCCCTCCTCTCCCTCTCCCTCCTCTCCCTCTTCCCCCTCTCCCTCTTCCCCCTCTCCCTCTTCCCCCTCTCCCTCTTCCCCCTC
>JAVCKS010041508.1:0-11045 GCA_032273685.1 Pteraster tesselatus
TTGGGCGGGCATGGGGCTGGGGTTGGGGGGTGGTTGGGGCTGGGGTTGGGGAGGGTTGGGGTTGGGGAGGGTTGGGGGGGTAGGGGTTGGGGAGGGTAGGGGTTGGGGAGGATTGGGAGGGTTGTGGAACAGTGGGGGAGACTAGTTACCACACATCAAAGAACTAAGAATAACTGATAATATCAATTCTAATTATCCGATATTCATCCGAATACATGTACAATGATACTGCACCTACCTCAGACATAGGAATAAAGATAAAGTTAAATAGAAAAAAAAAATAATAATAAATAGCAGAAACAAAAATAGTCAATCAATAGATAATTATAATAGTAATACCAAAGGATGAAATTCATCCAGCAGTAGGTGCCAGGGCTCAAGAAAATCATTCACCAAAACAACAAGATGACAATTTTCACAAAATCAATTACAGTGTAGGCTAATCTTGAAAAGAAAATGGACTAGTCAACAAGTGAAAAAGGTGAAACCGCTGGATCAATTGCAGAAGTGTGCTTGTGTGCTTGATTAATTGATTTGTTATTTATGTTTTTGCATTGTTAATTAAAAAAAACACTTTGCCAAAATGTTTCTGTACCCTTAGGATGATACAAGCAGGAAGAATTGATACTAAAAAATAAAAAGGAAAACACATACACATATGAAAATTTGTGAGAAAAATAAAATTGATAAAGTTAGTTTATTTAAAAGAAAGAATAAAAAGATAATGTCAAAGATATTGTTCCTTTCTGTAACACTTTATAAAGTCGCATTTTTCTCGTGGCAAAATTAGCAGACATCTTTAAAGAAGAGTTTTTACAATAATATCATAGGGAACAGAAAAGAAAATGATCTACCGGTAATTGGAAAATCATTTTCTCAGTGTTTGTCAAATTTTCTGTAGTTAGTACAAAAACAACCATATGGCACGCATCAGTGAATGCTTAGCATAAGTTTCCCAAACAACGCTTTTATGTAGCCTCTTACTACGAACAGGGAGATTACTGTCTATTTCACCCATCTCAAGCTTTCACTGTCTGTACATTGCAGGGTAACCTCACAAGACACACCACCCACAAATGTTTCGGAAAACTTTTTCTTAAGTTTTTGATTTTTTTTCATGTGGGCCTATAGACATCATTTCAACAATTGTTGGTTTATTATGAAATCCCTTTGAATTAAAATAAATCCCTTCATACAGTCTTCATTGAGGGTCCCCTTGCATGTTAAACCAAATTGGCTGTGGTAGAGCTAGGGGAAAGGGAGTGACAAACCAAAACTACAGATTTTATTTTGTTTTTATTTCCCACGTACTTGTGCTTCACATGTATGACTGTTACTTTGCTTATAATGCAACAAATTATCATTAATGTCACTAAAACAAATTATTACATTTTTATTTCATTACAAAAAGACACGAGGACAAAGACATTAGCCTTAGGCTGTATCCAAAACGATGTATAGGGCTACGTCCACGTCTATTGTCAGCATCGACCAAAAATCTAGATACATTTTACGTAGAAAAAGGCGTACTTGAATTTTATGCTGTGCTGTATGCCGACAGCATAATTTTTATTTTAACTAATTGCAGCCCTAGACAAGTCGTTTCTGATACAGCCTTATTCTTAAAACAGTTTGATAGGGCGCCCTCATTTGGTCACAATGAATGGAATTATGTCTCAAATTCTAACTTTGAAAACGGGGCAATTTCCTGATTTTTCTTGGGGGTAATTACTATTATCAATCAAGATTTGAATTAGCTTATTTGCCTTCACCTTAGAGTGGTTTCATCACAAATTGACTCACTAACAAAATTATGGAAGTATTCAGGCAGAGAGTTTTTCATGGTATTGACTTTTTAGGACATAATGTGGTACTACAGTACTATTTATCTTCCCTTATTATCATAATTATAATAAACTGCCAGAATCCCAAAGCCAGGAACATTGACAAATACGGAAGACACCCCGAACCCCTTACTCCCATCCCCCAAAAGAGGACTTATGTATACAATGGCAAACAGCAGAGAAAACAAACTGGTTTCCCTTTGACATTTTACCCAGGGAGTTGTGTAAACAAGAAATGCATTTCTTGTTTAGCCTTCCTCCTTTCCATTAATCTTCAGAGCTGTATGTTAATGTTGTTGGCTTGATTGTTTTGTTTATCCAGTGCCCAAGAGTGTTTGGGGTCAGTTATCTAGCCAAGACTGATCCATGACAACCAAGGGGGTGAATGTACAAGCCAGACAAGGCAATGATATGTGAAAGTAATCATATTGTTTTTCCCTCCCTTTTGCCAATTCAGAGCGCCAGATATTATAATACGAAAGACTTTGTTGATTCTGTGTACAGTTGTGTGCAGAGCGTATGAATTATTTCTCTTCTTTCTTTTAAGACGATAGGTTTGTTTATTTGATTACTTCTATGTACATTGCTCAAAATTGGGACAGCATTCATTTACAGTACATCACTCTGTGGGGAATAAGTGAAAGTATTTCAAAGAATTCACTAACAAAATACAAACAGGCAAAAACAGCCAATTTTATCGGTAAAGAAGAAACATTAGTTTGAGAAATTCTGTTCAATCAGAGAAATATACTTTAAATGAAAGCAAACCTTTCAAAACCAATTTCCCCATAAACATTTTTATAAAAGCACATAACCTGTTGACAATGGTTGCAATATGTATATAATTATTTGAATTACCCTAATTCAGTCATAGGAAGCAAATTTATCTCACAAATTTGCCTTTATTTTTATGTTAGATTCACCTATCTTGGTACATGCATATGACAAAATGAAACTATATTCTCTTCAGACAACGTTTTTCATGAAAGTGTACCTTTAATAATTATTACAAGCATTTGAAATAATGCAGTAATAAAACCCAGTACTTATGAATTATTATCCCTTAATCAGTTTCTCAGCTCTACAGGGAGTACACAATCTAGATGTACACAAGAGGTACTTCCCGAAACACACTGGCTGATGGAATATACATTAACCCCGCACCACCTCCTGATGTATATGCGGGTAGAAAAAAGTGTCTTGCTTTAAGCTTTAAGATTTATAGCACATCACATTTTGAGCCCTCATTCTCTCAAAGGATCTTCAGCTTTCATCCATGAGAAAGATGGATAACACCAAAACCTCCTGTGTACATGTTAATTGTTTCACAAGTGGCATGTGACCATTATAATTTTGGGGATGAATTGTAGACATCCCTTGTGTGTATTTGATTATTAATTCCGATCTTATTGTAGGCATATGTCATTTGACATAGTGACATACATGTTCAATGTAACACTGCTTGCACATACAGCAACAGTTAAAGGGTTACTGAAAAAGAAATGTTCAAATGCCTCTTCGAGTGAATCTGTGTTATATCTACACACTAATTCAGTGTCCTTTTCTTGTAAGAACATTTTTTAAATAATGGATACTTTCTTGTTTTTTTTTGCGTTCCCAACTGCCCCACCACTTTCCCTCCACATCATCGCAACAATGCTCTACACAGCGTGGTGACACAGAAGTGTCTTCTGGTGCAATGGTGCAATTTATTTATGGATTGTTAGAGTAGGACAGAGGGAGATACATGTACATGAAGCACCTATTCAAAGAAGCAAATACCCGTTTAAAAACCATCCGACAAGAAAAGGATAGTGCTTAGTGTGTAGATAACACAAATTTATTAAAAGGGCCAAACATAAACTTCTATTACAGTACACTTACAGTACACTTAAACCTTTAAGTGTATTAATATTACAACTTTGTACAGTTCATGTTCTATCATTTAAATTACTTACATTACATGTACCCGGTATGCAGCACTAATAGACATGTACATGTGCAGTTCATTCAGTTCAGTACATAGTATGCTACATTGTACATGAACCAGTACATATTCATGTGCAATAGTTGCAATGTAATTTGCAATTTCCACACCTTTTCATTGGTTGAAAGTTGTGCTTTCAGCAGCCAATGAGGCACCTGCAATGCAAATGAGTGTTCCATCACAGTTGGAAGTCCTGTACACAATGGGAATGTTGGCAGCAGGTTTTTGCTTTAATACATACTTTGTATACCACCTGCAATATTTATTAGAAGTGGCTTTGAATAATTTAGACTACATAACTGCAAATAGACTGCAATGTACGTGGGATTCGTAAATGAATAGATGAGTGGGTAGATTGAAAGCTGAACCATTACAAATATACGACAAAATTGTAGGCTATATATCCTGAGATTAAATAGTCAATGTTAGGTTTTCACATAACTTGCAATATAATGGAGAAAAAAAATTGATGATACATTAGTGTGTATTAAATTGTATCGAAATATTGAGAAAATAATAAATAATCTACTTTAACTGTAGAACCTGGTTTACTACTGAATTTTCATGTATACATGTAGCCTTGCTACATGTATACATGTATCCTTGCTACATGTATGTACATGTTTCGTGTACCAGTAGTCCATTTGTGCAAACAAATGGTGGTTTTTTTGTTGTTGAATATATCCCAAAACCTAGGCTATAAGTGTGTGTGTGTGTGTGTGTGTGTGTGCAACTGTAATGCTGGATTATAGAGAATGGATGCAATGTTGAAATAGCAAGACAACAAACAAAGAAACAAAAAAAGACATATCTCGATCCGAGTGCCTAAAAAAAGCAGAACAAACACCGACATTATTAAAAATGTTCCCACCAGTCCTTGATCAAATTGAAAATTCAGCGCAGCAACAGAAAGAAAACTCCAGTACACAAGTGTACATGTGGAAGGGGCAAGATAAATAAAATATGGGGCAAGAACCTCCATTGCACAAACAAGACTAACAGCACAACGGCAGCTGTGTATTCAAACTGGGGTTGTTGTTATAATGCACCACAGAAATGAACCAGCAAAACTCCAGCCATTTCACTAGGTAAACAACCGCCAACACAAAACAAGCATTAGGTAAACAAACACACCCAACCCTCCTGCTCAAAATTGTGTGCACATACATGTATTCAACCCCTCTCACTCTCTCTCCTTGTTGTTGTTTTTTCTCCGTTCTTCTGGCTTTCACTCTCTCTCTCTCTCTCTCTCTCTCCTCAGACTGTGGTCGATTCGATTGCACGGGTCTATTCGTTGAGTATTTTCAGCATCCTGGAACAGTATATTATTCTTATGGCTAAAAGCATCATCTTTATTTTATTTGGGAGATTGTGTTACACTCTAAAGCAAGCACGGCACAACAAGAGACAACATTCACTGTTGGTTATTAGACTGATGAACAATTTAAAGGGACATGTACTAAACGGTTGTTTCACTGACGAAACTATAGTGCACAATGCCTAATAGTTACACGAACGAAAGATACCCTTTAAAGAAGCTGTACTGACTCTTACATGTATTCCTCACCGTAATATTCTGACATGACAAAAGCTACAGATGTTATAAAGAAACAAATCGGCATGTAACAAGTGACAACAAGATTTCATACGAGAAATCAAGCACTGCACTACAACTGTACATGTACAGTTGCTTACTTTTGTTACAGTCTGTGAATGCTACAAACAATTGACAAATTAGAACAAAGACATGTCTTTTTAACAATTAATTGTTTGAGGCACTTGTGGGCTATTTATCAATCTACATGCTCCTTCATCATGAGTATAAGAGCAACTTATATGAATATTTCAGGCTGTTATCAGTATGTTCTACAAGAATGTAACTCAGTGATTTCAAATCTAAGACAAATATATTGAAGCTTCAATAGATATATCAGAGGCAGAAACATGTAGAACTACCAGGCCAAGTAGTTTATAACCTCGAACCAATCCATGAGATTAGGTTTGATTTCAGACTGTTCATTATTGGCACGTTTCCATTCCCCCATTAGCAAGAAACTTTATCTTCAAGTACTTACCTCGATGGTAGAATTTAATTTTAACAAACCTAGCAGGGATCAGCCAAATGACTTCAATGTTCTAAAACAATATTGATAAACTGCGTGTGTCTAGGTTTTCATTATTTTCAAATTTAATATTTTTGGGGGGAATCAAAGTTGACTATAACATATGAGAATGTTGGTTACTAATGATATACATGTATTAGATGATTTACAATGTAACTTGTGTCAAGTACACTTGCTGAATTCCTCCAATTGATAAGTCTCACTTTCCTTAATGGTCACCTCAAGGCAGAGGCTACTAATGATGCAACCATAAAGGGCACGAAACCCACAATGATGCCAACATACATGCATAGGTCTGTACATCATAATACGTATCAGTGATGTGGTCTTACAGATTTGAACTAGGGTCTTCCACTAGGCTACCTTTGTTCTTCAATTTAGAAAAATTACTACGGTAACCCAAATTAATTACAATTTTCTTCAACAAAACGATTTACCCACTATTCTTTGTTACACATTATCAGACATTGAGGGCCGGGTGAAGGGAGATACACAACTTGGCTTGGTGTCTATGATCATTCCTGACATCTGGCTAACATTCACAAAGATGACAAAAAAAACCCACAACAACAAAGCAAACATCGAATGTGCGCTGAACAAAACATGTCAAAGTGATCCCAAACAGTCAACATGCAACTTGCTGTCTTGATACATTTGTCTAGACTTGTAACAGCGCTAGCAAGTGCACACATTAAAATAGACACTAGGAGTAGGGAAAAACTATTGGTCAATGTCTTATTAAGTCTGTCAGAGAAACCCCACGGGATTGGTCAATGCTTCCACATAACCTACTTCAATAAATCTCAATGAGACTGCTACTACAGGACGTTTTGGAATTGGAAGTGCCCAAGTTCTAGCATACACCCTTCAAAGCGTTTCCCTTAATTTGTCCTTGGCAGTGGTGACATTGTCCAGTCCTACTGAAGACAAGTACATGTACATACGCAGAGCAATTTATCTAATGTGTGTACAGTGTGCTTTACATGTACATACCCCCCTACAACTCATTTTTATTACACCTACTGTGACAATGGCAACAAATGTGAACAGTAAACATCTAGCTACAAGACCAACATTATTAAAGATGTACTCTCAGATTTCACCTTGAGAAATAATATTCAATTTTAAATTGATAATTTTGTAGGTTTGCCCTTATTATTAAAATTATGTAGGTCTATGGCAAGACCGAGTATTTTCCTGTTGAACAAGAATTAATTGCTACCAGCAAGATGAAATCGGACTGAAATTGAACAGTTCACTTTACTGTAATTTCAAAAAGCAATAATTATGCACCCTGAATGAAGACACTTTTACAAGTAAAAAGAAAACTACCATAGAGGTGGCACAATATTATACAATGGGGACGGTATAACCATGACCAATATGGTAGGTATACTGTTTATGTACGCCCGGCAGTCTTTTTGCCATGAAAGTAAAACATGAGTTGGAAAGTAATGACACAAGACACATTGTTAAAAATCACAGTGGTATGCAAATTACATTGTAAAGTTCTGGTTTATGGAAGACAATACACAGTCTGACTTACTTCTTTAAAGACCATGTATGGACCTTTCTATTTTCACAAGTTGACAGGTTCAAATAACTGCTTGTAGTGCAGGCCTAATTCCGGTGGTTATATTAGCCAACCTAGAACTGGTACTTACCGTATTTACAGTGTAGTTATGTAGACTAGTGCTAGAACTCAACATTAACACCTTCTAATTACACTGTACCTACTGTAATTCTAGTTTATTGTAAATAAAATGTTGTTTAAGAACAATTGATATAACTGTAATCAATACCTAGTCAGTTTCTCACCGTTTAAAATTTTTATTTTATTTGTCAGAGCAACAAAATTAGAAACGCCATCCTTTATTTTTGTTTACACACAGGATGAATTTACAAATAAGTATGTTTTGACATTTGTTTAAAGACATTTTATTACACCACAAAATGCATGAATTGACAGATTGTTAGCAGTAATTTAAAACAAAATGATACTGTACACATGTATCTAAATATTCAACGGTGTGTACATGTACATGTATGCAACTGTAGTTCTTGTCCAACAGTTTAATTTTATAAGCAAGGCAGATGGTGTCTCAGTTAAAAATAACAATTTTTAATATCCCAAATATTAGTTGGTAAATATTTGTAAGGATAGTATCTAGAAGAACTGAGACTCTCTCTCTCTCTCTGCTGCTACATGATATGTAGTTAAATATTGTCATTATTATTAAAATGGGACAATATCACTAGGGTATTATAGCTACATGTACAGACTACACATTTCACCATTCCTTCACACCCCACTAAATAAGAATTCATTTAATAAAAATAAAAAATATATTTTTTTTTTAAATAAATAATTAATTTTTTAAAATTTTAAATAAAAAGATGACAGTTTGTTCAATGCAACGAGAGCAATCTAAAAGGTGTGCAAAGTTGAGCCGCCGTAAAATCTCAACCACAAATTAACAAAATGAAATATTGTCGCAAACGGCACCCCATACTGTGCGGTTGTTCTACAATAAGCACCCTTTACGGCATCGATTTGCGGCTGAATTAATGGGCTTCGTACAACGTAAATATTATATTTTGGTACCAAAATCGACCAAAGGATTGCAGGATATCGCTGATTAATGATGTTTAGTTAACACTAAACATTACCTTAACCTTAACCCCAGACATCCCAATAACAACTTGTGCGAGGTATTTGTTAGGCCTATCCATTGGGGAAGTTAGTTTTGCCAACCATGAGCTATTATATATATGCGGAGTAACAGACAGAAACACATCTTCAATCATTACAATAGTTTCGCAACGCTACATGGTTGAAGTATTAATAATACATGTACAACAAATGTATGGTGTACAGTAGGTACATACATGTACATAGTTACCATACACAGATCTTCATTCTGAATCAATATGAATCATTCAATGAGCCTGGAGTAGACTGTTACATTTGGTTCCCAGTGACCACTTGTTATGTCATTCGCAGTAAAATCTTCAAAAGTTTGATTGAAAACCAATCTCTACACTTTCACCATGACACTTGACAGTGACATAAAGTGCACCATAGTTGTCTATTGTTACAGGAAGCCACATCCTGCGATGCCCAGTAGTTTAAAGAGCAAAATGAAATTGGTAGTTGTAAACATATAATATACATGTACTAGCTGTAAGATTAGTTCAATATTAATAATTGTACATGTACAATTTATTCTTACTAGCCTTTGTGAGGTACGACATGTACACAATCATGTGTGCGCCATTCTGCCATACTTTGAAAAGCCCAATTCTCACAAGACTACGGTAATACAAGACCCATAATCTTATAATACATGATATTACTCCGAATCATTTGGTTTATAATCGAGGTTTAGTTTTATTGACTAGATCGTGTTTTGTATATTAATAAGTACAGTAATAATTACAATGTAGGACAATTGGGATGTTTTACAACATATAGTAGGCCTACACTACAGTATTAACTTAGGTTAAATCTATTTTTCCTTCATCAAATATCATGATTTTTGATATTACCACTTTATGTACTGTATTTATTTATTTTTTCTAAAAGTGGCAGAAAGACCAAAGTGCGTTACTAACCAGTGCCTCCACTGTCTGCCTCGCCAAAATGAACCACGTTGTAGTTTAGCTAACACCATGGCTACTGATCAACTGTATCAATCAAGTTTCGCCCTTAGAAGTGGTCCACTGGCCAAATGCCAGTTTGAAACAGCAGCAGACCAACTGACACATATCCCACAATGGTCCACACTGCCCGGGGATATTTATTACCCAATCATGATTAACGATATCAACTCCAAAACAAAATAAAGACACCGGCTAATAGTATTTACAAAATGTAATTGGCAAAAACATTTGACGGACAGGACTAGGCAAAAACCTGGTGGACTACCGTAGTCAAAATTCGATATACTGGTCTCTTTGTGAACCAATAAGTTCTCATTATGTTATCATATTAGCAGCTTTTCAATGGTGCCTATAATAGACTTAAATTAGAGAGACATAGAACTTCTCTATTTATAAATAATCTTGAGATGATGTCAAGCAATACCTAGTATCAGTGTTAGGACACCTTGACACCTGCAACAACTGGCGAATCCTTGTTGTGCACAAGTCTCTATAATCCTGTATAAGACAGGGCGGAGGTACGTCACTCCTATTCAGCAACACCCAGTGTGATGTATGTTCATGCGTCTGTCATCCTGTCTTGTGCGTATTGTACAAAGATGGTCATTGCATGTGTTGTTGTGTTCTATTCTAAGTGTTTACCATGGAATTGAGGGTTGTACAACTGCAGTATGTAGCAGACCTGCATGCAACACACAAACTATACATTATTGTTTCTTGGGCGGTTATTTTTATCAAATAGTTCCACATCTTATCCATGCCAACCTAAAATTTAGGTTTGGAGACCAAGTACCATAAATAGTTGAAATACTAGGTGTGTATACATGTCATGTGTACTTCCTATTTTTATGTGGAAAAAAATTATACCTGATGTGATGCAGTTTTATTGGTGTTGATGTAATTTGAGCAAGAAACCTCTTTTTTCCTTTCCTGTCTAACCTGGAATATATAAAACAAAAAATCTGAAGTACTAGTATTTAAAGGATATATTTTTTTTATTGGATATTACACTTGGTATTATTGTAGGTTAAAAAAAAGCAACATAGCTCAGTAGATTAAGCAGCACAGTACTGTATTAATATTCTGCCCTAAATTTAAAATCCCAGCATTCAACTGGTTTATTTTTGTAGTGTATTTTTATTTTATTGTTTTATGTATAAAATACTGACTGATTGATCTGGAAATATTGCCTTAAATATCTAAGGTTTAATGGCTGATTTTTCAGCATTGTCAGAATTGTCTGTAGTGCACAGACAATTCTGACAATATCACTGGAAGTAATGTAAAAATAGCGTACCGTACAGAAATTTAAGGAGTGTCGTGGGCGAGCGGTCTAGTGCGCCCGACTCATTTGGTTCTGTTAACTCAGAATGGGTTCCCCGGGTTCAAACCTCGGTCGTGACACTTGTGTTCTTGGGCAAGGCACTT
>JAVCKS010041519.1:0-11043 GCA_032273685.1 Pteraster tesselatus
CTTTATTTGTAATTTTGAATGTAGTTTTGATAATTGCATGATTTATAGTGAATAATATTTCAATTTCTTCTTCAACTGAAATATAGTACAATTATGCCTACCTCACAATTATATACCTTGTTATTTCATGATTCATCAACTTTTATTGACGATGTTAGACATTGTATATATTGGTTGTTGCAGTGTGTGTCTACCTCTTAAAACAAACTTTTCATAATTCTGACTTTCCTCGATCTTTTGCAGGAACTCCCGCACTCCACCGACCCAAAACTTCGTATATGAATGTTAAAATACATTATCTATCCGTGGATGCTCCAATAAAGTGGCATTGGATGCACGAACCATCAGTATTGATGGTTCGTGCACAAACCCGTATAGGTCAATATAACTCGTGTATAAGTTTCCCGTTAGGCAGAAGCGCATAATTAAACATGATGTTTATGGGAAGCATCCGAGTAATGAAATCGTCTTAATGGATACACGACAAAGCTTACAGAGCACCCTTTTATAAATACACAAAGTCATTTGGTTGAAATCACTTCTTTTTGACTTTATGCATCTTTTTGACTTTACGTGGACAGTGACGTGTATAGCCTCCATTGTAACACACAGTTTCCGCCTTGAGAAACGGACGGGTGGATTTTTTCCACTTGAGGTCTCTAAATCCTTCTCGATGGAAACTCTAACAGACCGTAACATTTGGCCATATGGCCTTATATTCGGTGAAACCTACGTGATCAGTGCTGACAGATACTTGGCGAAATTAATGAAAGATTTTTTGAGCGACACAGAGGAGTAGATTTTGATTATTCTGTGCTTGGATGAACAAAATATATAAAGTTGCGGTTGTTATGGTAGACGTACTTGTACCTAAACGGTTCGGAAAGATTGAAAATAAAAACAATTTCCTCCTGAAATACTACAGTTCAAGTAAAACTATCATTGATTTAATATTGGTTTCGGTGAGACAAGCATTTTCATTTTTGGAATGCTCCCCTCACTTGCCCTGAATACATTTTAATTACAATCCAAAGCGCCAAGAGGATTGTGTCTCTTTCACATATTACTTTTAGGAATTATCTCTCCTTATTCATTTCAAATTTCGCCGATAACCACGAAGATCAAAAGGTTTAACTTCCTCTGCCTAATAACACGGAAAACTCATTTGTAAAGTGAAAGGCGATTACATCCTTCCGTTTATGTAATGAAGTGGATTTTTTAAAGAATATTATGGGATGATGACGACACGGTTAAACCCTAGTGAAATATTGACCATCTTGTGTCAGTCTCTGGTTTCGCCGAAGGATGAATAGATGTTTGCTTATGGGATGATGACGTCACGGTTAAACCCTAGTGAAATATTGACCATCTTGTATCAGTCTCTGGTTTCGCCGAAGAATGAATAGATGTTTGCTACTTGCGCACAGAAGATGGTCGCCGTACAACAGCTTGATCTGTACACTTTACGCGGAAACAGTGACAAATATGGGCGTTCGAAAGGTGGCTTCGGCAGTTTCTATACCTCACGCAAGCATTATGAGAAAAAATATAATTTCGTAAAAAATAAGAGTGTGGCAGTGGTGTGCGAATTTCTCCTCGAATCGTTCGGGAAATACAGAGTTCGTTTAACCAACTGTTAAATTGGACGTCATTATCGATGGTAACGTTTCAAAGCCATATTCCAGTCGTTTAGAACATTCGTTATTTTTTCAATGAAAAGGATTGTGTTTAATAAATATGTAAGAAGGGGGCATTTTGTATCCGTTCCTCCGACGAGGCGCAGTTCATTTTCATGAAAACGAAAACAGCTCATTCACATCTGATGAACGTTGATTTGGACGAGCGTGTAGAGAACAATCCAAACCGCGCGTGGCGGGTACCAGATGTTTTCTCCGGTAGTCGTTGTATTTCTGAACAGTGCCGCCAACGGTACATTTATCAAATGTTTTCATAAACTCGATATAAAAAACAAACTTTTCTTGCGAAAAAAACCGCAAGTTTACATGCAAAATCAACCTAACTTTAAATTAATTCTGTAATGTATTATGTAAACTTAAACACATTGATGTACACGTTTTATTTCCACACTTTTACAGCGAATGTAGTGGGACATAAAACTTAACCGTCGCAGAATATCACATCTCTTATGGCCATCTTGGTTTTATTATTACACTCGCAGTTGAAGTTTTGTCCTGTTTTTAATAAGGTAAAGCTTCCGAAGTGATTATTTCATTAGTGTACTGTCCAAAAGGTTCAAGAAAAACAAAATAACAGCAGTGGCGCCTTTCTAAATGTAATCAACCCTATGCTGTGATAAGAGTTGCTACCAACAACAGTGGCGTTTTTGTATTTATTTTTCATTTAAATAGGCACTGACATGATGCAGTCTGCCTTGTTTTATAACCATCTGATTGGAATATCACAGTTAGATTTAATGTTTACTGTAGTTACTTAATATACAATAAAATAATGATTGCTCTTGTATCAACAATAATATCAATGAGTTACGCTATCTGCGCCCAGTGTGTAGGCAATCGACATCTGCCCGTTGTTTTTAGAGCTGTAAATTTGAATATTTGGTCGGTCGCTTAAGGCTTGAATCAGGACAGACTAGTCTTTCATTGAGTCGCCTAGTGAGCGTTGTCAACACATATGAAGTAAATATAAAGTTAATGGGTGAGGTAAATGTTGCATGTAGGACTTACATCAAGGCTAATGTTG
Organism: Pteraster tesselatus; assembly: GCA_032273685.1. Lineage (NCBI taxonomy): Eukaryota > Metazoa > Echinodermata > Asteroidea > Velatida > Pterasteridae > Pteraster > Pteraster tesselatus. Next base: position 2,722 of record JAVCKS010041519.1, read on the forward strand.
TAAATTTCAGGAAAAAATATTTCGAAATGGAAAGCTAATCCCCATTATACAAACATGTATAGGTCTTGAAACCCTGTTATTCGTTTACTAAATGCGATTAATTCCCATATTACATGTGTATAATAACTGCGTGTACACGTATACATTGTGTCTTTTTAACGTATAGTGTAATCCGACGAGGCCTGATTTAGAACAAAATAAGGACTTCATGGAACACGGATATGTATTTTCCTGTAACTAAAACCCGCGCGGGGGGACGATAAGAAAATAAAGAGTGATCACACCTGTCGCTGGCGATGCGACGTGATATTCGCTCGATAACAAATAAGTCGTCTGTAAAAGATTGATCTATACGCCTACTTCACATGCAGTGCCAGGCTTCAAAATGGAAGCGGGATGAATTTTGTTTACGTAGGTGGGACTGAATGGTTACACAACCATTTATTGAAATCCAAGTCCTCTTGATAAAGTGCGGTAAGCGGACAGTCACAGTATTTTTTAACATGCCCTCTAAGCCTATTGAGTTTGTGTTACAACAAAAACAGAAACCATCTAAAAATCCATGCGCGTATTTGAGAGAACGTGTTAATCCCATGGGTAACAAGTGAGTTCGAAACATATCGGTCCAATTTTATGAGCAATATCGATGGCCATTGACATGACATTTAGTCCAATTACGTCGCCTGAAAACACCCGTTCCGACCTACCCAAACAAAATATTATTATTATCCAGGTATAGGCCAACAGTAATCCATGATGTATCTTTCTGTTGCGGATATTGGTTCGAATTTATCATTTATTAGATCATAAAAACATAATTTTGTATAAACGTTTATTATCAAAGTGAAAGGCGATCGTCATATTAACTTCGTTATATGAGTCGGTTTAACAAATGACTTATTAGTTACTAAGCCTGTATTGGAGTTTGCCCTCTTTGTGCGGTCGATTCTTTCTAGCTTCGTGGAGCGCCATTATTGTTGGTGAACTTTAACCCTCTACTACCATTGGCGAGTACAGGAATGTATACCATGTATACCAGTCAATATTATGTGATTCTATTATGAATATAATACAATGTGTACTTTTAGCCGGTTCTCGCTAGCCTTATTCTGAAAACAATTTGGTAGCGAAAGGGTTAAGATTAATCTCTTGCGTTTTCTACGTAGTGGATATCGATTAAAGGCATTAGTCGCCCTCAAGACGAGCCTCGATTTTAAATTTACATAAGTCTAACCGCAAAAAGCAAATTTCTTTCTTACAGAGTAATTATACTATTATCTTGGTAAATCACCTAATGATTTGCTGTCGCGACCTTTGCATTCTTCGAGCATTGTGCCCCTTTCATTTCTTTATAACGTAACCAAATACTTGCTATGTTTTAAACTATCTCTTTTTTTTTGGGAAATTTTGTATTTCAAACTACAAGCGGTAACACAGACTGAGAATCTTTTTGATATCCATGCAGTTTTGTACCTTGAAACTTCGCTCCCACATTCCGCTACGTTCTAGAATGTTCGCGGCTATGAGCTCGATGGAGAAAAAGTTATCGTTCACACAGTCACAAATATCGAGACGAAGAAATGTGGTTTATACATATTCACTTTAAAACACGAGAGGGCTACGTTGAATACGTAAACATCTACAGGGGTTGGATATAATAGGCAAACAAGATAAGCAAAAAAGGATAAAAGACCTGTCGGGTGATTTAATCAAATAGCAAAATGGTGAGCGCCGATTTCCTTTTATTTGGTTGAATGGAACCGATGAAATTGTACCTTTTGATGGTCCGCGATTTATGAGTAAAGGCCTTTCCTCGAAAAAAAAGGTGATAACCTTGTCCCCAAGGCGTGCTAAATGCACCTGCTGAATTAGGCGACCAGCCTTTGTTGTATTAAAGAACGGCATGCGGTTAAAACATGCGGAATTAAATGACAAGCACGTGCCAAAGTTATAACCGATATAACCGCTTTGGAAATTGAAAAATGTCACGTTAAATTAGTGCTAAAGGGACACTCTCGCGAGGTAGAGTCCCTTTAATGCAGGCAATGGAGGACGCCCTCATTCGGTCGTAATGCGCCATTTAAATTACAAAATGGCCTTTAAAATTTCTTGCTGGACAAGGGGCTCGTTATCGAAGAACCCGTAACATCCAAAGCTGTAATCTTCTGGGCCAATCCACTGTGCCTATAAGGAAGCTTTGGTAGACCAAGATGGTGGCTACATCTGAGAGTATGGCCAGGCTTAATAATGAGTAGATTAATATGGTGGCTCCGAAAATATGGCAGCTATGCATCATAGAGCTAAAAATAATCGCTTCGAGTCTTCCACGGCATCCATTGGACAAAACAAAACTGTACACATGAAAACGCCACATTGATATTTTTTTTTTTATGTTTTATTTTTTAATGATTTTTGCACTGCAACTGTATTAGGTCTAAGATTACATGCATAAAACCTTAGTGTTTGGTATTAGTCTCCATCGAGCTATTTTAAAAGAGGGCGCCCTTTAGTTTAACGAGGGAACGGAGGGGAGGGAAAAAAAGATCGTTTCCTATTATTATTAAATGAAAATAAAACGTGTAGTTTAGACTCTTATGAAACAGATACATTCAACCGTTTTCGTAAAGCGTTTTAGGTTACTCACCTGTTTATATGGTATTTGTTTAATTATTGCCTTGTAAATAGTAGTAAAACGTCCATTTGGTCCACAGAAATGCAATTTAGTTTTCACACGATCTGCGAGATAAAAAGTTTGTCCGCTAAACAAAGCTGTAGTATTTTAATGCTTTAACACCGCCGGGTTCAACTTGTCCAACAACGCCAATTAGGAACGATAAGTACATTTTAGCCTAAGTTTAGGCCATTTTATAAGTCAGTGTTTACTAATAAGCCACTAATAGTTTATTAAATACTACGTTAGCGTTATAATAGTAGTACTGCTTCTACCGGTAGTACTACCGCTAGTATTACAAATAATATTTTACAAAAATGGTGAGCAAACATAGTCCGGTATTGCCCTTGTCAGTGAGGTACCAACAAAATGGAGTTCCAGTTCCCGAAAGTCGGTTCACTTTACGGACTTCAGAAAGGTATTTTGTCTACCTCATTGTTCTAGTATTCATTAGCCTTTGCTATAGCGCTTTGTTCCTTTTGCCGGAGCTGCGAAACCGGACGAACTATGTGGATGCTCCCGAAAAGTTATTCCAACATGACATTGATTTGCCCGATCAAAACGGAGCTGTGTTGGGTCACCACCCAATGGATAAGCAGCACGAAGATTTTCATGGATTGGAAGATAAAAAGAAACTAGATTTGCAAATAAAATTAGACGAAACTCTACAGAGAGCCAAAAATGCTATAGTAAACCTTGAGAAACCGCAACAAGGTGTGGTAGCGGGGGAAGCGAATGATGATGCTTTGAAACAAGGGAATAACAAATTAGGAGTAGATCACCAAGACGTCAAAGAAGAAATATCCAAAGACAAACAGGAGTTCTTGAATAAGCAACATTTAGCGGAGGAACAGGCTAAGCAGGAGAGGAAGGAAGCCGACTTAAAGGCTGGGCCATATGTTGGTCCTGAACTTCCTGATGGTGAACCAGACGATGAAGAAACTAAAAAACGACGAGACACAGTAAAAGAGGTGAGGGTGAACTATTTATTTGGTAATTTGTGTAATACTTATAAGCCTGCATGGTACTGAGCCTCTTTTCATTGTAGTACTCAAAATAGTGGTGATACTGACAATGTGTACTTGAAATATTATGACCACGATGGGCTCGATGTGATGAGGCCTAAGTAAATTGTAAAGTGCTTCTGATTTAAGCGTTGTACTGTATAAGCTGATATTTTCGCGTACAGATATTTTCGCGAATGACAGGCTAGGAGACATTTTCGCGAGTCGTTGCTTTCGCGAACGACACCTCTGCAGTACTTCCGTACGATGAGGTGGCAATATCTTCGCGTGTTGTTAAATTCGCGATAATATGCAATTTGCGAAATTCGCAAAAATAAAACCCTCGCGAAAATAACAGCTTATACAGTACATTATGGCTTTAGAGATATGACAAATAAAAAATATATAAAAAAATCATTCATGCAATCACTTCGTAATCACTCCTATTTATTCACGATTTCCTAAATGTACAGTGACCTGTTATGTTAACTCTTTCAATACCATTGGCGACATGCACGGATACTAGCAGTGTTGCTTGCATTGTACATAAATAGACGGTTCTTACTAGCCTTATTCTTAAACAATTTGGCAATTTGCCATTCATGCTGGCTACTTTAGTTAAATGCAAACAGATGCAACCTCATCATGATCAATTATCCTTCTATTAACAGATGATGATTCATGCGTGGAATGGCTATGAGAAGTATGCCTGGGGAGCTAATGAACTAAAACCAATCTCCCACGTTGGTCACTCTGCCAGCATCTTTGGCCGTTCGTCCGTTGGTGCCACAATTATTGATGGAATGGATACACTATATATCATGGGTCTCAAGGATCAATTCGCCAAGGCTAGAGCCTATGTTGCTCATGACTTTAACTTTAATGCTGTGAGTGTGAAACATTGGTTTATTACCCATAAAATACCCAAACTTCAGATCCAAGTATTCGGAGAAGATTTTGAATTAAACTACCAATTAGTATCATGCATTCTTTCTTTATTGTAACAATTGCAATCTTTTATTTTTAATTTATTTTTATTTTTTATAAACTACTTTTCCAACTTGTGAATTTGTAAGTTTCTGGTAAATTTATAGGCAAGTGATCTGTCAGTGTTTGAGGTGAACATCAGGTTCGTTGGTGGATTACTTTCGGCATATGGACTCACAGGCGATGAGGTATGTTTAAGTACTTAGGTCTTCAATATTTGGCTAAAGTCCATTTCCCACATACATGATTTTTCCTGCGACCGATCACGATTTTGATCGGTACAATGTTCGTAGTCCACGTGGTAATTTCGTGGAGCCGACACCTGCAAGAAACACATTTTGTTGTACTGTAAACAAAAATCGCAGTGCTCTGTAACGGCATCTTGGTGATTCGTAGTTGAACACATCGGCCCCTACCTACGTTAAGCCAAGACTACGGTATGGTGTCAGTACAATGTCACGATTGTTGAAGATGCAAAAAGTCACGTTGTACATTAGATGAGATCGTGTACATGTATGTGACAAACAGGCTTGAGATAGCCACCATAATATTTTCCTTCATTTCAAACTCGGCTCTAAAATATTTTTCAGTATTGAAAGTCCAAATTAGATGATCAATTTTAAAATTTCCGAAATAATATTTTACAGAACCAGACCTCTGTTCTGCTGTGTTGTACTGTTGAGTTAAGTTTAAAGCCGGTTTTTCCTGCCATGGTATTTCATGGTAGACGTCCAGGGCTGGTTTTAGCCTGCTATTATATGTGACCTGTTCCACAAAAATGGGTATTATGGGACAACATTTTGAAATTGAGTTACATAGCTGAATTGGTTACATTATAAGCTTTAATTTGGTGTATGTTTGAACCCTGTGACTTTCTGCATTCTGGAGATTTTTGCATAGTCATAATTGTACAAATTGATGAAAGTGCCCTCAGAGATACAGCCCTTTAAACACAGCAAGTGGAAAGAGAAAGAAGCTAAGAAGAAACTCTCTTGAATACCCATAGTAACAGTTATGTTCCTTTTAAAATTCTGAAAGTATTTATATAATAGAAGCCAACAGACCAACAAAATCCTGTGATTGTTGGTTCCGCCCTCTCCACATCAAACAGCCCTATACGTGAAATAGCATAGCGTCCCTTAATACCCTTTTTCGTAGAGCGGGTCACATAATTATTAGGGTTGGCAGGCGGAGATAATAGGTGGGAACTTGGGAGGTAGGTAGGCCCAGAGGTTAACGTTTGGTTGAGTGGGCAAGAGGCAAGCTTGGGTGGACTATGATCTGCTTATATCCACCGCCAGCCTTGTAGAGCTCTGTCATGTGTACCGATTATTGAAGTGTTATACCAATCATACAAAGCTCAATGTCTAAATTCAGAAATGTACAAATATCAATTGCCTATTCTATCCTTATTTCTTGGTGACAGGTCACATATCATTGTCCTTGTTTTGGTTGCAAATTTCCATGTTGTCCTTCACTGTATCAGTGATTATCACTGATTGCCAGTTTACCATACAAGGTCAAGGTATAGATTAACATAAATCAAGGGTGTGCAGTATATTTTACCAATTATATTGTGTATTATATTATATTATATTATATTATGTATGGTACAATGTACATGGCGTTTGTGCAAGAGACTATTGTAAGGTATATGTACATACATGTGTATATATGAAAGTGAAAATAAAACTAAATTAAAACAATGTGTACTTTCGGTATCATTGGCAGCCAATAAAGTCAACAAAAATACCAGTCATGCAATAATGGTCATTTGACTTCATTCAGTCACAACAGTGTGCATTGTACACAAAAAGGCTGGTTCCCACTAGCCTTATTCTTCATTTGGTAGTATACTATATTTACATTGCAGTCTTTTTTTCGCAATGTAATCCTTCCTCCTAATTTAGACTTCTTTCTTATACATGTATGTGTTCAAACATGCTGATCCAGTGGAAAAACTATTTGGGGTATGTGGGCACATAAGTGATACAATCTCCATTGTAAAAGTTACCATTATACGAACACCTATTTGAAATGTGGCTCATGAAAATTGGTTCCCTCTTGAATGCCCTCATCCAACCTTCAAGTTGAAGAGTGTACGTCAAAGATTACGATGTGCAAGCATTCTTGTATCTTTACATTTTGTATTTTTCTCCCCAACTCTCATATAGATCTTTAAGACGAAAGCCAAAGAGATTGCTGATAAACTACTTCCAGCCTTCAACACACCAACTGGTATCCCATATGGACTTGTCAACATTAAGACGTATGTAGCATGCCAAAACAAAGTGGTTCGGTATACACTGCCAGTCATGATGCTACTAGTAATATTTTGCTCTTTGGATGTGTGTTGTACCTGCACCTTGTCACACTCGGAAAGTAAACATGGATCCTCGGTTAGGCCCAATAAATCAATCTGTGTTGTATCCTGAAAAACCAAGGGATAAGTCAATATAGGGAAGAAAAGCACAACTCCTATCAACATTTTATGCTAGAACAGTGATTTAAAAAACAAAACAACTATTTCAGTTGGTCGCTGAGGGCAACACAATCTTTTTTTTGGGGCCTTAATAAAAAACACTATGTCAAATCCACTTGGTGTTAAACAGACCTCTGAATAAAATTAACACAGCTCCCTGGTACAAGGTTGTAAAACTGTACCAAGAACCCTTGTGTGAAATGCTGAGACCAAGGACATTGGATCCACCAAGTTTCATTCGGTCTCAAAGAGGATATACCTACGAGAAAGTGAATGGTAATCTGAAGACTAAACTGAATTATGCACGTTTTGTGTGGGTACCAGTGAATCCTACTTGAAATAATTACTATGTACAACTGTTGTTTGTTGGCAGTGGGAGTGGTCGAAACTGGGGCTGGGCATCTGGTGGAAGTTCTATCCTAGCTGAGTTTGGTTCTATGCATCTAGAATTTGTCTATTTGTCTGAAATAACGGGTGATCCTGTATACCGACAAAAGGTAAGCCTTGTAGACCTTATTAGCTGCTGTCATGCTGTGGTATTTTCTTTATTCGTGTTTTTTCGCTCTCAAAGATATATCATTGCTGCATTATAAAATGTGCTGTCCGATCTCAAACCAGTTTTACCATCAGAAATAGTTTAGAATGTTGAACTAATAATTTGGTAGGTTTTCCATTTGAGTAGCTTTAAAATAATATATGGCCTCACAAAAAAATCCATCTTTCGACAGTACCTTTATGTCAAAAGGAATTATCGTTCATAGATTCAGTCTAGTAAGCCCAGCGGAAACAATAATGCCTATGTGAGTGTTAATTTACTGTGCCGATGTTTTTAAGTATTTTATATTTGCTGTTTTTGTGTCCCGTCTTAGGTTGATAAGGTCAGAGAACTCCTGGATGCGATGGCAAAACCAAACGGCTTATACCCAAATTACCTTAACCCCAAAACAGGCAAATGGGGACAACGTAAGTTGTTTGTTTGATTGGTGTACAGTACATGTAATTAGTTGCACTGGCAAAGTGCTGATTGGGATTGGAACCGATTGGGATTTGAACCGATTGGGATTGGAACCGATTGGGATTGGAACCGATTGGGATTGGAACCAGTGTTGTATCGAGACCTTGTTGTCCGAGACCGAGACCGAGACCGAGACCAGCACATCCGAGACCGAGACCGAGAC
>JAVCKS010041541.1:0-11041 GCA_032273685.1 Pteraster tesselatus
TTATTGGGGATGCATAGGCTATCAAGACTGTCTGAAAAGTCATAATGTTGATTTTCGTTTTACTCCCTCTTTAAGCTTCACAAAATGATCGTGTCTTTCTCAACATCAACTCTTGTATAAGAAAACAAAACATGCTAGGCGTGGATTGCACAAGCAGATTAAAATCGAGAATAAATATTTTTTTATTGAATAAACATTAAAAACTTTTCATGAAAATAATCTCAAAGTACACTAGGTAACTATTTTTCTAATACCATATAACTCCTGTTTTTTTTTTTTGTAATTCTTAACTGAAACCAAACAATCATTTATGGATTCTGAATCAAACTTGGGGGTCAGGTTGTTGCCTCAATATCTGCTGGATGCAGTAGTAGGTTGCAATCACAGAGACAAGAGCATTGGAATTTTCGTCCCAATTTTTGACCTAGATTTTAACCAGGTTACTGTCGGTAGGTTTTCTGGCTCCCACTTCTATCACCAGAATACTGATGATGACACAGACCATTATGGTTAGCTAAATAAAAGTGGTTTGAACTATACGGTATCAACCACTTCACCGGAACAAGAAAGACATAATAGGAAAGGGAAACTTAGTAAGTTTTACTTAGGAGAAGGAAAGAGCAGGCAGAACCAAGCAAGAATTTGTACATTTTTTTTCCTTCAACGGCAAGAGCAAATCAGCTGATCAGCAGAAAAGTTGCACGCCAGATAATAAATTATTATAAAAAATTGTTTTTTTTGTACAATTTATTTTACAAAATAAAATACACAGCCATATTCTACATCCATACAAGTACGCAAACTAACTTTCCTGACTTTCGTTTGTTTTGGGCGCAGCAATTTGGTCCATTCTTGCGTCAAAGACTAGGTTCATAATTTTCTGCTGGAGTTGTAATTTCGTCCTTTCGTTGGTGATCTTTTTCATCTCCCAGATCAAATGTTTCCCGAAAACGTTGTCATCGTTCTCTTCCCATCTATCCGTTGTCAGATTTAAAGACGTCATCGTGTTAGTCTCCACACTAGTCTTTCTTCGTTTGTACTTGTAATCCAATGGTGGCGGTGTTTTGGCAGGGGGTTCGGTATGCAAATCATCCAAACTGGATTCTAGGTAATCCTCCTCCCCCTCATCCTCATCTTTAAGCTGTTCTATTTCTTCTAGTTCATCTAGTTCTCCATTCTGCAAACGAGAAACAAGATCAATGTACTCTATAACACAAGCTTAATCACAATGTAAGAGTAGCGCTTTTGAAGGTGTAAAACATGCAGTAGACCTAACACTACAGTGCTAGTGATTATTTTCAAGGATTTCCGGTCAATACAGAATTATCTTATAAAACAACCAATTTTGGACTTGACACTGGTTTTTGTCGAGGCCAGTTTTTCTTTTTAACAACAATGTATTTAAGATGGCCGCATCACTGAACTCGCACGGAAAGACCACCCATCTAAAAAAGAAATTCATTTCCCTAGGTTTGTTCATAGGTTTGCTAGTTATAACTTATAACAATGTGGTAACTCAATTGATTCCACATTGTGGTGAGTTAAAAACTGCATCGACCAGCTTCAATTGAAGCATGCAAAAGAAGAATCATCATCATTTCAAGATGTTTATTATCACCTGAGGATTGAATCCAGAAGACCTTGGCTTTACATGTGGAGCCAAAAACCCCATATTTTTAAGAAGCCACTCTTGTCTCTGGGTGATTTTTTTCGCACGGGAACTGATTGCTGTGGGCTTCAGCAACCTTGAATATTGCGTTCGAAGTGATGCCATTCTTTTGGTGATTTCACTCACTGAAAAACGTGCAAGGAAACGAAAAGAAGTAATTCGTTATCTCTGACATCATAACTGGTAATAGTATTCAATGTCATCATGCATATTACAGCTCTATAATTACTTTAGGGTAACTAGATAGCCGTTCACAACTTCACACAATCGTATTTGTGGCTATACTTCAGAATACCCGTCCATTCGCCATTTTATTACTAGTCTGGCACCCTTGTAATTAACATCACTGTGATGTGAAGGCTGGGTACGAGAGGTATTTTTAGAAAAGGGACGTGGTGGACGGGTATTCTAGAATTGCTCCGTATTTGTATTTATTTTGAACACCAAATCAGGGACACTATTTCAGGCTTGATGCACACACTGTGCTGCTGTCAAACCAAACACACAATACGTTTTGTGCAGGCTACATATACACATAGAAACCAGGCACAGATATACCGCAGTGGTGTAGTTCTGTTTTGCCATGATGTCCTCTATTCGCCAAACAAACAAATAGCACGCAGTAGGCCTATAGCAATTTTAAACATTTTTGGAAATGATCCCTGGGTGACAGAAGGCTAGCGTCAGGCAGGAAAGAGAAGCTTAGACCGCTGAGTTGTACTACTAATACCAACACCCTAAACTGTACCGGTACTAAACGTAAATTAACCTAACCAGGAAGGAAAGCATGGAGGAAGGAAACTTGACTTAGTAAGAACTTAGAAGGGGAAAGTAGAGTATTAAAGACCTGGTACTGCTAAAACAGAAGAACACTCTTCTAATGACTGCCTCTTCAACTGTCTATCCGAGTAACCTCTAGAGGAGACATCGTATAAAAAGTCTCGTACAGACCACATTTCCACCAAGACGTTTTCTTTTTCGATAGTCCACGGCGAAATCGCATCCCCTTTCGTTTTTTCCGCCATTTTTTTATCATTTCTCTAGCTTGCTATTGCAATTTTATTTGGGAACGTATTTCACATTATGTATGGACAGCCCCCTCGTAACAAACACGCCCCATAACTGTTTCCCCCCAAATTTGCTTTCAATTAAGGAATTACCTAAATTCACGATAGAGCTAACATCACATCTGTTAAATAAATTATATTTCGAACAATAAATTTTCCGATGGTTTAGAATCTTTTTTTTGTAAAATGTCAACATTGACATTATTTTTGTTCGGTGACTGAAACTAAGACTACATAGATAGATGCAACGTAGATGGCGCACTTTACAACACTTACACGTACGTACACATGTACCGGTACCGGTACGCGGGTACGTACACATGCATGCAGCACATTGATCATCATCACGAAATATTTTATGATCTTAGATGGGGCGGATGTACGGATATCAAACATCTTGTATTTGATATTCAATGAAATTTTTCGAAATCGAAGTCTATGAACGTGATGTGGTTCGAAACATTGGGAGTAACTATAGTATAGAATACCCAGCCTGGCATGATCGAAAACGGCGTATCCAACCTTCATAAGTTCACGCAGGTAAGTTTAAGTACGAGGTCAAGGTATACCAAGTATGGAGGAAAGAACACGCTTCCTCCATAGGCCTATCGACAAATTATAACAATAGACCTTATCCACAGCGGCCATCTTAGAGGGTAAACCCTTTGTTGCGTTGGGATATGCACGGGCGGACCAGCATAATGAACGTTGCACAGGCATAGGGCTGTTTCACTTTAAATTCTTTGATTTTAATTGAAAAACTGTGAACTTATCTTCGTTCACAAACAATGATCTGGAACCCTAGTTCCATGCCTAATAATTTATTTAAATGTCATTTTATATAAGGAAACAAGCTTCATTGCAGATTTGTATAAAAAGGGGCAGGGGCAGTTAATAAAAAAAACATAAAACACTCAAATCAGTGCATCTCATTCAATAACAGGAAGAAATAAAACCACTTTTTATTGGAAAACAATTGATGCATGTGAAACCTCACTTTTGCAGTTTGCAATAGTTTGCCACTCTTACCCCATCCACAGCAAATATATGCTACGTATAAATATTATTATTTTGTTTTATATGTATGCATATTTCAATCGGAACAAACACAATAACAACTTCGTGCATGTTTTTGTATTGAATATTTCTACCAGCAGATCTGTCTCAGTGTCTGTCACAACAATCAAACCGAAAACAGCCCAGATTAATGGTTCTCTGTGAGTGATTGGTCATCGGTGATGGTATAGAGTACAAAACAAACAATAAAGATAACCAATGGAGACTACGACTGAACATTTAGGACCTATTTATGCTGAGACAAGACCGGATACAGCAGGCCTAGAACCACTGCAGACGTGGAATTCACAACCGCCGTGCCCTCATCAGACGATGGAAGATATTTGCTTGGATACGCCGTTGGAGGTAGGGTGTGATGTTACCGCGGCGATGAGGCAGTACTCATTGAGGCAGGTTGCTGAACACTGGGCGATAGATTCCTGCTGGCTGGTGCTGTTTGACCTAGTCTACGATGTCACCAGCTTCTTACATGAGGTTCGATATTAAGGGTGTAAAAGACAAACAATCTATATTTGGAATTACACTACTCTAATTGGAGTTAGATTTTTATCTTGCTATCTACCCCGTAACTCCTTGCCTAACGTGAGCCGCTCACAGCGGCTCAAACTTCTCATCTGTGACTCACAGCAGATTGATGTTATTGTATAAAACTGCCCATGATTGGTCCTGTGGTTAGCTACTCTTTCTTACAACCAATGAAATAGGCTGTTGGATACCTCAGCTTATTATTCATTTGTAACTATTAATTGTAAATTAGGTAGTCGAAGAGTTAGGATAAAACAGGGGAAAATATTTGCTCTTCAAAATATTTTTTATCACAGTTGACAAATAGTAGGTAAGTGACCTGCCTAAATTGTTAGTGTGTTGTGCCTAAAGGTCTACCTCCCATGGTTTTATAGTGTCATTATTTGTGGTAATTGGCAGTAGTCATCCAAGCGCTCAGCAGTTTAAGTCTATTATAACAGACAGGAAGAAGTTGTTGCTTTTGCAGGTGGTCCTTGCTTCCAGCGATACTTGTTTGTTTGCTTGGTTCTCAAGGTTCTTATGAAAGCAATCTTTGTGTTCTTGTTTTGTTGTCTCTTCTATAGCATCCTGGTGGCAAGGGGATAATACTGGAGTATGCAGGTCAGTGCAATTTGCTTTCACGTTTCATTGCAACGCATTAAGATACAAAGCTTTGACTACCTGTTGTTGCTAGCAAATTAACTAATGTTGACTAGGACAGTCTCATATATTTAATCCTTTATTACTGGTAATTTAGTGCAATGCTAGGGTTCAACTCAACCTTTTTCATCACTGCTGACTGCTTGCATATATTTGAACTATTTCTGTGTCTCAATGCGGGGAGGGAAATTAGGGAAGGGGTCAGTCTATTGCTACTAGCCAATCATTAATTTCGCCGAAAAAATACCTTGTAGATGGATTTTTTCGTGCCATATATCATTTTGTTGAAATAAAATTCATCTCAAAGCGGCTCGACCGCTCAACAATGCAAGTTATCTCTGTTGCTAGGCGGCTTACATCATTATGTAATGACTTCCTTGTCCCCGAAGGTAGTGACGCTACAGTCGCTTTCAATAGTAAAGGTCACTCAGAGGAAGCCTTAGCGATGCTGAAGAGATACAGCATCGGCCAGCTGATCATGGTGAGGTAGTAGAGCAGCATCCCAACCACTGTATGCTAAGGGCTAGTGTCAGGGTGTAACCCTCACGGCGGAGGGTGTACCCATTGCTAACTTCTCCATGTGAATCTACGTGTGTAGCAGTTGCAGAACTTTCTTTTCCCCAATGATAAAAAAAAAAATTCAAAATGGGGTCGTTTTTGTGATGCCTGTTTTTTTTTTTAAGAAAATAATGTAACCCAACCGACTTCACAATTTGGCTAATATCTGGTAGCCTTGTTTTAAGGCTGTTAAGGCTGAAAGAAGGATTCCCCCAGGCATGTTTATTATATTTCCGTCAAATTATTATTGGTACAATAATAATTTACCTGCGGCCCCAGTACTCCACCATCATGCATTGCGCGGTGAAGCCCCCTCTGAATGAGCGTCAGGTTTAACCAACAAGCTTAGACATACCAGACCCCCGCACATACACGTCCCATTGGGGTGGTATTAACTAACAGCGGCCTGCAGAACAAATCTAAAGACAATCCAAGAGGCAACTGCATTTCTGGCAGCCTACAAAACGTGTCCCACAGTTTTCGTTATTTTTCTCAATTATTTTGTTTGTAACCCTATCAGAGTGAGAGGCTGTACTCGTCGTGAACGGAGAAAGGTCGTAGCCAAACCCTACCTCACACAGGACTGTGCAGCTTATTAGTAATCCAATGGCATAATCTCCAAAACCAGGCTTAGTATTGCTGTGTAGGATGTATTTTTGTATGGGTTTAAAATTGAATTTTGGTAACAGTTTAAAAAAATTATTGTTTTGGCAATTTTGCCATGTAATAACAATTCAGCTGAAAAAAAAGAGGGTTGTTGTTACGCCACTTTATATACAGGGTTTGAATGTTATTTATTTTGACACATTAAACATTTTATATGGCTAGTATGATACTAGGGAAACGAACAATATTAGACAATTACTGTCTAATAAATCAATACCATCATTGTAGCCTTTTTGCAGCTGAAAAATAGGAGGGTTAGTTGTTATGCCACTTTATATGCAGTGTATAAAAGTTATTTGTTGTGACACATTTACGATATGGCTTGGTATGAGCCTTTTGAGGGCCAAATTTATAGCATGGTATTATTTTTCTTCACCTGAACAAGTTCAGAAGAAGACTATATCTGTGTGTGCGCGTGTATGTATGTACAGGCACTGGTATCATTGGGCAAGGCACTTGTTCCGTCTTTATCATGAAAGAGAAGAGGTGTGCCCTGGTACTATCGGCAGTTGGCTGCGCCAGCACCATTTAAACAAGTAAATGTGTTGTAACAGGCAAAACTATAGTCCCGTACCAGTTAATTTACAAGATAATTCTTGGTTAAAAAGGGTATCAAAGTATTGACAGTTTCATGAAAATCTGTCCCTAAATGTTCAAGATTTGTTGGAAGGAGTAAACCAATCGCAGTGTATTTGCCGTAAGACTTTTGGATAATTATATGCAGATAACTGCTCTGAAGTGGCTACAGCCCTACCATAAAGTACTGGGTTTTTTTAAATACAGTATAACTTGTATTTATCTGCATTTTAGTTCAGTACTAGTCTTTCTGTTTAAAGAACAATAGAATAAATCTTTTTCTAAAGAAATTTACTGCTTGACTGCGTTAATTCTTTCAAAGTATCTTATTCACCGAAACACCAGAAGTTCCCATTTGGCCGCATCACGCAAGGTTACTGTTGCACGGCCTTGAAGGTTTAAACAAATAGGGAACTTCAGCTGGTTGGAAATGTCACCAATTAGAAACAAATTTGGGAAGTCCTGGAAGTGAGGTTACCTCAATGGTAATAGTATTGGATGAAGATTTGTGGTTCCAAGTCAAGACAAACTGTCCACGATTGCACTTTCGAATATACTGCCTGCACAGTCCTCAGGGTAAGTGTGGCACGTGGCAAAGATACCATATGCGTTGCCAAACTGTGACACGAGTACAAAATCAAGGTATCCATGGGGAACATTTTACAGAAAAAGATATGGCAAACTGTTCATTGATATCATGTCTTTGGTATCCATTTCCCTGCGCGGTTGAAGAAAATTCTTGTAGCTAGTCTTTGTTTACACTAAAGCACAAGTCCCAAAAACGCCTACAAACAGTTTTCAGCAACATCCAGATGGCAGCGAGGGACTTTCAATGGCGCTTACTGTCGAATCTTTTGAAGTTGCGTCCCCAACTACGCAGCACGGACATTAGGAACCAGACCGACATGAGGGCTACGAAAAACACGTAGGTTGTTATAACAGAAGTCTCTTGGGGAATAAAACACTTGGTGTACTCAAAGTGATCCTTGGATATCGTGGCCTAGCAAAGAAGCAGTAAAAAAAAAAAAAATTGTTTTGTTTCGTAATGAACTAATCAAGGTGAACTATTCTCAAGCTATTTTGGGGGTTGGGTAAGATGGAAAATGGAATCTAGAAACCTGTACTCCTGTCATACTCTTTAGTCTTGGTTCAAGACGATCATGTAGTAGGTTACTATCTCAAATATATTAATGATTATCTTTCCCTCAAAGATGCACACCTTGGATTGTGTGTTAAACTTGAAATAGTAACAACAGTAGCTAGGTTCATCTTGACCAAGACTATGGACGTCGGTAGTGCTGATCTAGGCTCCCGGAACCCTTCACTAATCTATTTTAACACTTCCCAAGCATTCCTTTACAATCGTGTTGGCATTGTACATTATATTCTTCTTACCATAATAAGACTCGGGTTGTTTCTATTCCTCCAGCTGAATGACGGAACTGTTAACTCGGGTACGTCGCCGCGGTGAATGACGTAACAGCCATGGTGGGCGTGACCGCTGAGAATCACCCTCGGCTGAAGCCAGGATAATAACTACACGAGATAACAAACCACTAACCATGATGACAAAAATCAAGAAATATCTTAATAGCCTATTGCCACTAAAACATCACACGTACTGACACATTTTAAAGAGAAAAGGGTCGGGCAAGGTATGACAGTCACACGCCCTGCTAGCAAGGCCAGTGGCATTCCCCATGAATTTACAGGTGAACAATGATGTACTGTCTTTTAAGACTGCATTTTAAGACTTGTCTATAATGGAATAATACAATTTTCAAGAGACAAATGGAAGAAATAAGCCATGAGTAAAACAGAAATATTTGTTATTGAACATTTTGCAAAACGGTAGTCTGTTGTATGAATTGGTATGGTTGGCAGGTACGAAAAAAGGTTGGCATATATGACATACGATCTGCGACTTGGTCAGGACAGGCCACAACCAGCCTACCATTATGTCGGCTGGCCATTTGAAAAACACTTTATGGAAAACTTGTTGGAGGTACTTACTTGTTCCGAAGCCTTTTTTGATAAAACATCATATCTCTCCGTGTTCAGCTTTGTAAGTTCGTCCTGGGTGGGTGCATCAGGTCCTTGACAAGAGGACTCAGTGGAACGGTACAGGGGAAAATGCTGTAATCATCACAGATTGTATAATAATGTGATTCTCGCTACTGCTAACTACAGGATTTCTTATAAACCAGCCAGTTTATGTCCGTGGGCCATTTACGACCCACGGACATAAACTTAACATAACATAAAGACCCGTTAGAGTTTTTTATCCATCTTTTAATAAGCTATACAATGTACAGTCAAATCGGTGCTATTGGCCACCTTGATAAAGCGGTCACATGAAAATGGCCCCCAAGTTGAAATGACTTTGACGGCTCTGAGCTACAGGATTCCGCTTAAACCAGCCAATGAAACGCGAACACATCACAGTCAACCAGTGCAATTTGTCTACCTGCAGTAGAATGGGTGCTACGGCCGGCAACGGTGAATACCTGGGGCAGCGGTCATTATCCACTCGACCCTTGACCCGACCCGAGGTGAAACCAAAGCGAGAACAGTTCAGACGCTCCGACGTCGAGCGTAGTCTGTCCATCGCTGGGCTACACATAAAACAGCCATCCCCGTGCATCGCCATGCTGTTCAATAACACAAACCTAAAGGAAGGATTGCATTAATATGCACGGCTTTTAACTTTGCCAAGTTACTGGTACTCAGACTAGATGGGGAGGGGGGAGGGGGGGGCGTGAGGTCCCTTGTTACATCACCTATTATAAGCGGTTGTGGTTCGGTATAAATGACTTTGACTCAACGAGTGGTGCTTTGACTCAGTACTTACACGTTGTCCTTGATAGTCAAAACCGTAACTGGACGAGTGTTGAATGCCTTCTCGAAGCGATTCAGCTTACTCTCACTGACACTGCCAAGCAGGTAAAAAGAAAAAAGCTTCACCACCACAAAAGATCTTTCTAACCGTATGCAACACTTGGCGGTCTGACAATCAGTAAACACACACACAGGACGAATCTTGTAAAAGATGTAAGGTATAGTTGGTAGAACTGAACCTGATTGAAAATCAACGGTCGGGTCTGTAAAAGTACCTCTTCGGATCAGCTTATAGTAGAATGAAATCTTTATCACAATCATACTGAAAAATAGCATTGTGTGACATTTCGTGGTTATAGGCCAGAAATTTCTGGTATTAAGCCCGAAAATTACTGCTCTGTAGTCAGAAGATACCAATTACAAGGAGTGTGGATACTAGCTTATGTAGGGAAGTATCATGTGACTTACGACTGGTGAAACCCTATGTCGTGGTTGCCAACGACGACGTGTACTGCCACATTTCCAGGCACCTTGAACATTCTGTTGAAGCGAGCCACCGTTTCACCAAATTCCTGTTAATTAATTCAGAACAGTCAATATACTAGACAGTTAAACAAAATACATAAGTTAGGGTAAATTTAGACAATGTGGGAGTGTGTGTGGTGTGTGGGGACGTGGGAGGAGAGCATGTGGGGGAGGAGGGAGGAGGGAGGAGGGAGGAGAGAGCAGGGAGGAAAAGGGAGGAGGAAAAGGGAGGAGGAAAAGGGAGGAGGGAGGAGGGAGGAGGAGGGAGGGAGAAAGAATAGGGTGCCGCCCATTTTTCAATTATTTTATGAGGCATTTCTCACAATTAAATTACAATTTACTGTATGATTATAGACCAGAAAATAATCAGTTTTTTAGTCAGGAGCTTTTCCTGAAGATAGGCTATCATAGGCTACACAGTATACCTAAGAGGTATACATACCTAAGAGCTATTCAATAGGGATTTACTGGTTGATTGTACTGACTTCAAACAGATTTCACAAATTGTGTAAGTTTGACCTTGGAAGTAGCGTTAAATTGATGGCAGGAGTATTTTAACTGGCTGTCTATTAATCAAAGATTTATTTTCAAGGTTTGTTTCTTAGTACCGAATCGTTTCCCATATACTGCACCTGACTATTTACTTAGACTTTTACAAACATGAACCCCTGTCAGAACATCTACATGTATGGTAAGTCTTCTTCACTTGATAAATAAGTTTGCTCACACCAGACTGGCTTCTGCTAGGTGACTGCTCAGTGTTGGTTCTTGCCAATTGGAACAGGTTCAATTTAAAGTTAAAGGAATAGTAAAGGCAGAAATTAAAGTTTTATAATTCGATTATGGACACCTATTTGTATACATCGATACATGTATACAACTTCTGATCTATTCCAATTTT
>JAVCKS010041562.1:0-11041 GCA_032273685.1 Pteraster tesselatus
GCTAATGACCTGTAGCATGCGAATGATGAAATAACAATTATTCCGCAGATGCCATGCTAGGCTCGTGGTCGTCCATGAACGGTGGCAGCACCAGCAGCGATCGGCACAGCAGTGTCAGCGACAGCTCCGAGGGCTCCTTCTATACGGACGCTGACTTTGCCAGCGCCGTGGCCGCTGCTGCACAGAGTTCAGGGATGCACGTTGTGGGGTCAAAGGTCACAGGCCCTAGGACAGGTAAGGGTCTGCTCTTAGATTGGGGTGAGATGGCTTGAGTGGTCTAGTGGAGTCGGACTTGTAATAGCTGAGTTGTTAGCGTGTGGGTTGGATTGCTATGGCTGAGTGGTCTAGTGTAGCATCGTTGCTGAGTTGTGGCGGAGTTGTGATTGGGGGTTGTGTTGCCATGACTGAGTCCTATCGAGTATCAGACTCGTTTCCTTTTGGATTAGGGATGCATGTCATGAGGGTTCACCACCAGCTGAAAAACTTGTTGCCGTAGTGACAAGATTAATGAATGTTTATCTTGTTGTTGCGCTGGCTGCTTAGGTAAGAAGCACACGAGGAGAGGCCCACCCCCGATGTCCAAAACAACCCCCACCACCACCACCACCACCACCACCAATGGGGTACAAGATGGTGTTATCCCA
Source organism: Pteraster tesselatus (assembly GCA_032273685.1). Lineage (NCBI taxonomy): Eukaryota > Metazoa > Echinodermata > Asteroidea > Velatida > Pterasteridae > Pteraster > Pteraster tesselatus. Next base: position 645 of record JAVCKS010041562.1, read on the forward strand.
GGTCACCATGCACACCACGAGCCAACACATCGACACCACGACCACAAAGGTTGGAGACAATCTAACAGTCCAGTTTATACAGGCATGCAACTTTTCTGCAGATCCATGTTTTCAAAATCTGGCCGTAAAAAAAAATATTTTCGGGTTGTTGTTAGTTCGTGATGCCTGCAGAACCTTGCACAGTATCGCTACCTTGCTAGCACGAAGTAATAAAGGAAGGCTATAGTCTGGTTCCGTTTTTTCTACGTTTAAAATGGCACCGATAAAATGGTGTTGATAAAGGCATACAAAATGCTTATAAGTGGGACTGGCTGGAAAAAAGAAGTGGGTGGATTTGCTCTTGCTGAAGCTCAGAGAGAAGCTATAATCATCTAGAAGGATTTTAGTTTGCGATATCAACATACAACTATGTTTTATGTTTTATATGTATGTTTTATACTTGATCAATTGGAAAAAAAAAGAATCACAAAATACCATGGAAAAAATCTTGAACTCTTTCAATCCAAGTGGTAAAAAAACCTCAGAATGCAGAGCATCCAGAACTTAACATGTTCCGGACCACTCGCCGTTCGGCCTTTGTGCTATTTGCTCACAGTTTGAAGAGTTGCATGTCTGTCTGTCAAAAGTTGGTATGTAGTGGGTCTTACAGCTGTTCAACTTCAATAGCAAGTGGGCCAAATAGGAAAACCACTTGGGGTGTCCGTAGGGCACACAGAACATTTTGTCAATGGATGGATGGCTATAAATAACTTTTACTCTTGTGGACCGTAGAAAAATTTGAAAGGGCCATATTCGGCCCACGGCCTGCTAGTTGAATAGGCTTGATATACACCAATTTAATTCTAACAAATTATGCCTCTGTGGATGCCTGAGCGCGACCTGCATGCGTTCCACAAGCACGGTCTAGCAATAAAGTTGAAGCACTGACAAGATAAAACAATCGGTTCCGGTTCTAGGAAAGGTTCAAGTAACAACAAGATAGTATACAATTTTTCCAATTGGCTACGATGAAAAATATCTTTATTTTCCGACCCAATTTTCCCCCTGAACAGCAGCTGTGATGAACAAACCGCCCGACAGCCAGCACAGACCACCAGCCCACAACGCTTCCATGCAACCCACGCTGCCCCTAGCCTCTCGACAGCAAAAACCTAAACCAGCCAGGGTGAAACCGGCGTCACTCCTCATCAAAGACACCCACCCCACAGGGCTGACGGTGACAGCCAACCCCATGGCGTTCGCTCTGGAGAGGAAAGAAACCATGAAAGTTTGAAACTCCTTAGGAATGAATATGGAATTTAGCCCTCTTTTCATCCTCACTAAAACACCAAATGCAATCGATATACCCATTCGGGAGGGGGGGGGAAGTATGGAAAAAACTGAAGAATTGATTCATTATTTCAGCTTTTTAAGTCCCATATCAAACTATTTTTTCGTTTTCTAGATATGTTTTCTATTCAGTGTGGGATTTTGTTAGGAAGATATCTAAGATTTATAACTAAGACTGCAACTTTACAACTTGGGCTAGAACCAAGGCATTTTTTCTAGGACAAGGCAAGTGTGCTGTCCAGTATACTCACCAATGGTTCTAGGACAATGCAAGCACACGGTCTAGTATACTCACCATTGGTTCTAGGACAATGCAAGTGTGCTGTCGAGTAAAATTAGGTATAGCTTGTTTTGTGGAAGTGGGTCACTTGTATTGTAGCATCCAGCCTGAGTTAAACAATTTGCCGCGTTAAACACCGTTCGTACTTTTGAATCAAATCTTCAGTTTCTTCCTTGCATTTTTTGTGTCTGAACAGCTAAGATTGCTTTGGTGTTTACGTGAGGAAAAAGTGGTGGAATTCTAAATTCGTGCCACTCGCTGTCTTCTAATTTTAGAAAATGATCAGATACTAATTATTTTTTTGACTTAAAAATTAAAAATAAATGTAAAAAAATCCCATCGTTTTATTTTCGCCTTTACAAGCTGTGTAACATATTTCTATACATATGTGTATATATAGATTATATATATATATTATTAGGTTGCCATGGTTGCACCATCGGAATGCTATCTTCCATAATCTGCCATTTAGATTTCCAGTTTTGAGCCATCTTTATAACCCAAAGCTTCCTGCGTGAGTTTCAAACCATAGTCTGGTTAGTAGCTTTGCATTTTAATGCAGTGGTGCATTTGAATATATGTATTGTACCCTGACTTATACAGCTCCAGTTCACCAGAAACGCCTAGCATCGCAAAACTCTTTACAGTGGAATGACAATACGCTAGGTTATATATGCCTGTTGGCTGGGTTTCACTCTGAAGACTAGAGCATATATCAGTTTAAAACATTGGGAAACTTCACGGGAAAATATATGGTGCATTGCGAAAGGCCTGCCCTAACCAGGCCTTGATTTAGCCCAGTTATTGGCATTGCACCACCTGGCCTCTCTAGACGAGACAATGTTACAAGTTAGCCACAACCATCAGAATGTGAACTATACAATGACAACCAGGGTTCAACATCAGCCTGAAGTCTTACAATCCTTATGTTTCCACCCCCAACCTGCTGTTTTTACCTCTTTTTTAGGGGTCTTAATTAGCGGAGAGTCAGACCCCCCTTCCCCTTCCTGTAATTTAAACCCTGTCAACCATACCAGACCATAACAGGTAGAATGGCTTATTTTATTTGTCTTACATTGAGCTTATAATGTGTGATTTTTAATGTGTGAAGTTTTTCCTCCCTTGTACAACTATTTGCCAAAGCTTTTTCTCGTAATTAATACAATAACCTTTCACCTTTCAGTAATTTATACAATCTTACTAAGTGACCTGGTGTGATCTATTTTGCGAATCTTTAGGCCGTGTGAATGCTACTAACACTTTATACAGTGCCGTGCTGTATGCCTAAAACCAAATTTATTTAAGAAACTTGTAAATGTGGCCAAACTTTGACGAAAATATTCACCTGGTCGTATTATTGCATTGGTGTTAAATAACTTAGGTTGAAATCCTGAATTCCCGAATTCTCTCCCAATGCAAACCAGCATAACATTTAACGGTAGACATCTAAGTCGAATCAGGTCAAATTTTGGCACAAATACTGTTATATATATATATATTATGAGTAAATGAATGATCTTAAAACTTGCCAAATGAAATGCAGACAACTTAATCGTTTTAATAATAGTGTTACGTGGCTTGAACCGGTCTTCTCATAACCTTGATATATCTTGTGTACAAACTTGCGTTGTTAGTGACTAGTTGCTCAAAGTTAATCTGAAATAGGGGAGACGATAGCTGACTGACGGTATTCATGGTAACAGTATACCATGGTAACAGTATCCATGGATAATAAACCTAATGAGACATTTCTGTTGCAAATAATGTATTAATCAACAATGCACAACTACTATATAAAATGTAAAGATGTATTTGCCCTCTGTAGTGTGCGTACAGGGCCAAATGCTGTAAATTTCTGTATAAAACTATTGACACAACAAAGCAATAATTTGGAATGGGAAACATCGACATTCACTGTAATTTATATGTAAACAAAACGTCTTATTATTTTTTCCCTTCATTTGAAAATCCTTTGCTTTTGAAAATTGAAGTGGCTGGCGTTGTTCCAATGTCTGGCCCCGTTGATAGTAACTCTGTTTCTTTTGGGCAAAGGTTTCTGTTGGGATCTATGTGCTTTCTAAAATCAGTTCTGATTATATTGTATGTTTCCTGGAAAGTAATCTAAACCAGTAGCTAAGCCAATATGTTGACATGTGGCTGGCTTTTGACAAAGGATCCATTGTTGAATAGAGCAGCCATGTTCAAAGATTGTTTGGAACCATGTATCCGGTAATATATTGAAACTAGACAAGCTGATATGTGACCTGACACCACGGCAAAACCAGGGCAAACTCGTACAATGCTATTTTTTTCAGTATGACTGATTGAAAGAGTTAATCAATATTTAGATTTTACTTTTATTGAAGTAGGTAAACTTTCATTGTACCACTTTCTAACATTATATCCTCCAAATATTCATTTGTCTGTTTTGCGTTATTGGGTTTAGGTTTCTTTTAAAGGCTGTTTTCTAGCAGTTATAATTCTAATATCAGTTTTAGTCAGTCATGTATTTTTACAAGCTCTGTCATGTGTACTGATTGTTGAACCCAGAAGGGAACTGGGTCTCGAAACTAGCCCTGGGCATCCTTTCCTTATGTAGGTCCGCTCATTGATAAGGAAGGGTCTTAGCTACTGATCTTACCCTTGGAAGATAGGTTTGTTGGGGGAGTGGGGGTTAAATTAAGTAGTGGCAAGGTCAGGGTTTCACTAACTCTGAAATCACTTTACTCAAATTTATTAACGTATCCACCCACAACAGGAGCTCATTTATTCAATATTTCACTTAAATTGAGGTCAAGGATTACCTAGCATTAAACATTCTTTTCATATCCACCTAAATTTTATAATTGTTGTTTTTATCATTTATTGTTTTATTGTGCATTTAGGTGCAGTATTGATGGAATATCGAATATTGGATAATTATTGGATATGTTATTCTTGTCTAGCATAAGATATTTAAGGAGGTCTGGAGAGGGTGGGGGTGTGGGTTAGTGTTAGGATTATGGTTTGGATTATGGTTTAGGGAGCCTAGCTAGCTACATTGTATCAAACATGAGGATTAAGGCTAGCTTATAATATCGATATCTAATTATCCGATATTGGATAATACACAGATACTGCACCAACTTCATACTATGACTCAATATTGCTGTATTGTTATAAGTGAGGAAGTTGATTTCTTCTTAATCTAAGAAGTTTAAATATGCACTCTTCACAGAGGAAACACAACGGTTATATAATTTACAAAGGGACACTGTCTTAAATCAGGCCCTCAACCTGGTGGAATGACCCATGCTGTACACGCATAACAAAAGATAATAGGTGGTTTCATGTATCAACGTAACAGTGGATACCATCACAAATTAATACCCTAATTTATTGACTAATTCATGGACAATATTAAAGCCATCAGTTATAAATATTGTTCTTAAAATATTGGTTTACTTTTGGTATTATTTTTACTTTTTGGTTTCTACTTATCCACTTCACTACTAATGGTGCTGTACAATCTAAAGCAACTACTGTGAGATATTTTTGCATTGTAGCATAGAAAAACCGTAGGGCCTACATGTAGGAAACATGGATTCAAGGAAAGGTTTCCCATACCAAAACAAATGTGGTATAGGAAACTGCACACCTGGTGAAAAATATCATAGGAAACTTCCCGCCTGATGAAGGTTTCCTATATCAAATAAATGTAGCATAGGAAACCTCATCTTTGGAGAAAGGTTTTCCCGTACCAAAATAAAGCTATGGGTAACTACATAATGGATACAAAAAAAATAACATTTTAATGTAGCATGCAGCATTCAAATTAGTCATTACAGGATGATTGGTCAAAGCATAGCCATGCGGTGTTTAGTAGATTTATGCTAGTAAACATGTATGCAGAGTGTTCCACTGCGTGATGTCAATTGCGAAACTTTGAAGCAAATAAACATAAGCGGTATATTTATCACCATAACAGCAGCTGTAACTCCAAGATATATAGTTCAATAGTGGAATGTGCACTCAATGCTACTTTCTTGTAATATTAAAGTACTCGCTCTAGTGATTAGGCAACTAAACCAGGTCCTTATCGCTAACAATAATAAGGGATTGCTTACAAAATATTTTTAAAACTGATTTATCAAAGGAATACTATCAAAGGAACATTGCATGTACGGCCGCATCAACGGCCATTTACACTAATAGCAAAGTTCTTAAATGCACTACCATGACATATTACGAGAATCACACTAGTAATTATGTCAATTAGCCCAATTCTATTTCAAATGGGCTGCGGCATTGAGCTATCTACGATTGCCTGAAATTCTTCCACGCACACACTCGACAATAGGGAACAATACGACAGAGAACTCGTACAGTGTCGAAACATGACGCTGTCCATGAACAATGAACTACATATCATTTTTAATGAAAATTTACGACTAAATATTCTATTGAAATATGTCTTATTGGCGTGACATACAATGTTTTATCTGGCGATAGTATTCCTTTGATCATTTAAATGAGATGACATAAAATATGTAAGCCATATTCATTTAGTACTAGTATTTTTATTTTGTTTATTGTAAATGTGTTTTTGCCAATTACAGACATACTTGAATATCCGCACAAAATAAGGACTATCAAGTTAAGGTACGGGATGCCGCTTTTCGGCATGGCTCGTGAAAGTAACAAATTTAAGTTTTAAGTTATGTTTCAAGACAAATGTCCATTTCAGCAATTTCCTAAAGTGGTATTTAGTGCAGTTTCCTTATTTCAGGGTAGACATCTTGTCTTTGCAAGCTCTGGCAGGTGAACTTAACGTCAAAACTCTGTTTCTGTTCGATTCAGAAATCATATTTTGTGGCGGTAGGGCAGCTTGGCTGTCTCGTGATAAAAGGCTGTAACTCAAATTTTCAAATGTTGACACTCTTTTCATTACTATCCTGCATTGGAATTGGAACTTTTTATAGTCTTTTCTCCAGATACACCCCTTTGCCAAAACAGGTCTGAGCTACTGTAGGACGCTCAAGTGATTTTGATTCGTTTATTTCTGGTTTTTCGATCCCCTATCCCAAGTGGGATCAAAGAATTCGATCAAGAACCTAGGGGTAGGCTACAACTGTATCAACCACCTAAGATCCAAAAATACAAATAATTTCTTATATTTATTTTTTTAAACTGAGTATAAGTTATACATTAACATTTTATCGGAGAAAAGTTAAAATGTAATATCTAATGCTGTCTTCTATTTTCTGGCCATTTGATAAAATTATTTGCAAAACAGGCATTCCTGAACATTCCTAAAGATGTACACCTAGTTCTGCAGCAGAACAATCATGGTACCTGTACATGTTGTAGTTCTATGAAATTAACAATAAATTTACCCTGTCAAACGTACACTGTACCAACATGTTTCTCTAAACAAAGTGCAAAAAGAAATCTCAGTTTCAACACAAGCCATTCTAGTTCCATCCGCAAACGATTTTAAACACGGCCTGAAAATAGAATGTGCCATTATGTGATTATTCATATTAGTTGCCCAAAACAATTTGTAAAAAAACAGAAAGTAAAAAAAAATGTTGTTTTGTTTTTCAACTTGACTGATATTAACATCGCATTGTTTTAAACTAGGCTTGTTGAATAATGTACTATAGTAGGGCTTAATTGCCGAAGAAATGCAGGCCAACAGTTGTGTAATTAAAAGCTTTGTACAAATCCTGTTTTGTAAATTTTTAACATGTTCAACTTGTACGAAATAAAAAAGGAAAGAAACTAATGCGTACAGTACAATGTACATGTGTTTCCAGTTAATAAGAAAAAACTCTTTTGTGTCATTTTATTTTTGAGCTAGTGCACCGGGCGTCCCAGAGGGATTTCATTGGGTTTACTACTGTATTATTCTACACTTATACAAGTTTAATGGCAAGTTTTATGTAGTTGGTAAACACTGCCTGTGTTAGGCTTTTTTTGGTCAAATGATGTAGTTGGGAAGCACTGTTCACATGGGGTCAGCTCGTTACTCCAACAAAGCATTATTTATTAACTAGCATAGTTAACTGATAAGGTTCGCCTGCATTAGAGGGGAGGAGTAGGGAAATGGGAGGGGGAGGAGTAGGGGAAGGGGAGGCGCGGTAAAAGAAGGAGAGGGGTAGAGTAAGGAATGAGAGAAGGGGAGGTGGTAGGGGCGGGGTGGAGGACACAGTGTTACATTGGGGAAATCTAATTTAGCACCCTCGCTTGGTTGTATATCGCCAACCACACGAGGACACGAATGCGCATGCGTGGTAGATAGGGACGCTATGTTGCATACGTCACGAAATATGGCCGGCCGAGCTTGGGTGTTTCATTTGTAACACGAAAAACATGTCTCACAACTCATTAGTTACCCTCGGTAGTCTTAATTTGGCTTTTGAACAGTTTCATTTTCAAATTTATATATTTTTTACCAGAAATTGGGAGTGTTTTGGAGGCCTCGACATAATTGGTGACAGAATTGTCCAGTCGACGTCGAACATGCATCACACATATAAAAAGCCAGGCTTGTTTTATATTTAGTAATGTCTATAGATTATGACGTCATCAATCAAATGTTCTACAAAATGTGCGTTATCTTACAAACCGCTTCAACTAACAGTAGTTTCTCTTTTTTATTTGAATTTTCAAAATTCCAAAAAATAATCCATTAAGCAGCGTCCTCTTTTTTTTTTCAATAGACAATATATTTCGGTTTTTAAGCAATATGAATGGGCCGTGTGGAGCGGGGGGAGAGGGGTGGAGATAAGGGAGGAGGCAGTAGGGGAAGGGAGGAGGTAGAGGAGGAGGAGGAGGAGGAGGAGGAGGAGAGGGGCAGGGGGTTGGGGGAGCAGGGTAGTGGATCGTAAATATACAGTCTAGTGTATGTTTAACACAATGCCAAATACTTGCATAGATGTATGCCATTTTGGGACTTTTTCTGACAGTGGTTATTCTTAACAATACCTATAACTACTTATAGATGTCCTTTCTAAATTGTCCCCAGGCATTCAAAGCAATAACTGTTGGGCACACACCACTCGATGTCAATCCGTTAAGCCTCTCACTGAGCAATTACATGTACCCCTTGACCCCTAGGTCTACACGTAGGTGGAGCCGACAGCCGTGGGGTTGGGGTATTTAGGCAGGAAGTACATGTCTTTACGCATTCTCTTGATACACTCCGGTGTCTGGGAAGCCAGCTTCAACCGTCGGGTCATGGGGTCGCGGACCTCACCTCGTTGCTCCGTCACGCGATTGGTCACCTAGCTCAGAAACAAAAGTTAGTTCTTGTTATTATCGAAAAACTTCAGCAGTTTCCCTATTCTATTTATATTTTATCGAGAAGCGGCCTGTCTAATAATCAGGAAGGGTTCACTATTGAACCCACAGATTAGTGAACCCCCAGACCAGGGAACCCACGGACTAGTGAACCAACTGACTAGTAAACCCAAGGACCAGTGAACCCATGGACCAGGGAACCTATGGACCAGGGAACCCACGGACCAGGGAACCCGAGGACCAGGGAACCCGAGGACCAGTGAACCCGAGGACCAGTGAACCCGAGGACCAGTGAACCCACGGACCAGCGAACCCAAGGACTAGCGAACCCACGGACTAGTGAAACAACATACTAGTGAACCCAAGGACTAGTGAACCCACGGGCTAGTGAACCCCGAGACCAGTGAACCCAAGGACTAGTGAACCCTCAGGCTGGTGGGAGATTACATAATAATCATGCACATGGTAGTATCTCTGTCTTTGATCAAAATGTTTGTAGCCATTCTTTCCATGAGTGAAGTCACATCTACATAATGAATATCCACTTGTACTATTGTTGAAGAACAATCCACAGCATATACATGTGTAGGGGGCGCCGGAACACAGCGACAGCTCAGTCCCTGTATAACCAGAGTTGCGACAACCTAAGATTTAAAGGCCATTTTGTTTCCACCGAACATGGGAAAACAGGTGCATAAACCCAACTGAGCACATGTATTCATTGTGCGTAGTGGAATCAAAATGGCTACATGGCTGTAACATTTGCACCCTCATGTCGCAACTCTGGTTATAAAGGGACTCTAGCGACAGCTGATTGGGCAGCCTTCTTGCCATGGGGGCAACATGGACGTTATGAAGGACACCGTCACAAATTGGGTCCCAACTTGGTGGAATGACCCATAACTAAGCAATTTATGACGTACCGAACAAATTTAACTTCAACATGCTAGCCAAGTTGGCTGTGACATGTATATTTGTTTAAGTGGCCAACCTGAATATTACCTTATTCATAAGAACATCCAGGCTATCCTGCGAACTCCATTGTAGAAACACCTCGCACAGAGCCTGAATGAACCATGATCCTTCAACTTGGCAACGCAGAGACAGGTTACCTGTCAACAACAAACCAAAATAGGGCATCAGTCTTTAAAAGCGCTTACAATAATAAAGAATAAAGAGATTTGGATTTGAAATAATTTGCCAGTTGGTAGCTGAACATCTATCGAGATGGCTGCCCTGAAAACTGTGTCTGTTTTTGCCCTCATGATTCTAAGTCTCACTCAAGGGTGTCCACCAGGCTGCATCATATCAGCAACAGTGCCTTTTCAAGAGGGCTTACCTGAATAGTCATCTATACTATAATTCTGCTTAAGGAAACCGTGCGACGTGCCTGGAGGTGGTACGGTAACACGCGTGGAAATGGATGCGCAAATGCGTGTGTACACGGTTGTACGGAAGGGAATTGACAATCTAACTGGCAGGACTGGATCACATAGAGCGATTG
>JAVCKS010041573.1:0-11039 GCA_032273685.1 Pteraster tesselatus
TGTAATTTTGGGATATGCATTATATCTCTGGAAATAAAAATAACCAAAGAAATTTGTTCGTGCGTTTGTATTTTTGTTGAGTATATATCAAGAATATGATGTACTGAGGTAACTAGATAATGGTGCTTCTAAAAGATCCTTCAAAAACCAGCGAAAAAGAGGCAAAGAAGCAAATATCGGGACAAGGATGTACCTTTAAGTTGCGTTGGGACTTCAATCTTGCGGCGTATTGAGCGTCTTTTGGGTGTTACGTGTATGTCGGTGTCGATTTCCGTGTCGGATTGTAAGAAGTCTATCTCTTTGTCTAGCTCGGCACTCATCAGATAATCAGTTTCAGGTGATGTCACAGATACGTCAGACATACTGAAAAAGGAAACAGAAATATTGAAGAAATGGTATCAGCGTTTGTGAGCTAGGTGCTGACTATCACTAATCTGCTCTTGCTCTTTCGCAATTTCCTGGCCAAACAAGGATCTATCCAAACTTGATCGTTTCTTTTATTTCAACGATCATTTTCAACAGTAATTCTCCACAATTAATTTATGAAAACATGTGTGTGTGCCTTTTAGACAAGATTTTGCAATTAATGCTGGACCATTAGGCCCCAAAACAAGTTGTGTTGCCCTCAAGTGGAAAAATCGGGATGTGGGGTCGGTCGGTCAGATTGTTTTAAAACAAATTTTTTTTTAAAGAGGAAGTAAAATGAAAATCACCATTATGACTTTCAGACATTCTTGATAGTCTATGCATCCCCCATAACAAAAAACCTATTCTTTTGAATGGAAAAACCACAATCTTTATGACATCCTAAAACCATGATTCTGAACACAAAAAACATTTCCACTCGCTACATGTTACTATGAGTGCAGTGCAAGTGTTTTACAACTGTATGCATACGGTATATGTGCAGTAAATGCATATTTACAGTGCACTCATAGTAACATGTAGTTCATGTAGTGAGGGGAAGTTTAAAAAAAAAAAATTATTAGGAAATATTCAAAAGAATAGGTTTTTGTTATGGGGGATCCATAGGCTATCAAGAATGTCTGAAAAGTCATAATGTTGATTTTCATTTTACTCCCTTTTTAAATTGGGAGTGTCAAACCTTTTATATACCAGAATATAATAATAAACTGCGTTGTCCCTGTGTTCAAGTCAATCTGTGTTTTCAAAGGTTTAAACTGCAGAAAAACAGGGCTGTTATTCTGCTGTTTAAACCTTTGAATACGAATTTCAAGATAAATTCTTCCAACAAAGTTAACATTTTATGCTAAAACGGTGATTAAAAAAAACAAAAAAAACTCGACCCGATATTTTTTTTATATTACGGTCGGTCGCTGAGGGCAACACAATCCCTTTTTTGGGGTGGGGGGGGGGCCTTACCGTGGCAACTTGGCTTACCCAAAGTCTGGTTCTGAAATGGAGGATTCTGATTGGTTATCGACATGGTAAGATCCAAGACTTATGGTTTCCATGATTGGCTGTAGCAACAAACAATAAGAATTGACGTTGTGGAGACCGCAGCGTAAATATTTCCCACTCATAGGCGGTCCCCCCGACAATCCAAAACACTCCGGGTAAATAAGTTGTGTGGGAATAACGTCCACAACGGAAGCCCGATTTCCTCAGACCTGAAACATCCCGGCGGCAGAGGGCTTACGTGGGCAAGGTTTGTGGCTATCTCATTTCAGGGAACATTCCTGACAATCCGAGCCTGTTATGATCTATGCATACTACATGTATTAGGAACTACCTAATAGTAATCGGTATACTAAGGACACAAGAAAGTTCTGAAACCTATCATCGTAACGACTACACAGTACAAGTCTTGTATTTTTCACTTATATTATAACAAAGTGCTTTTAAAGTTGTATGAAATATTTGTTCTAAGGCCAGATAAAAAAAAAGTTGTTGAGCGTCTTTTTTTTTTTTTAGTTCGGGTAGGGGGAGTTTTTATTTTTATTTTTAAGTTTATTTTTTGTACTTCCTATTGAGTTTTGTTGACATGTAAAAATATAAAATAAAGACTACTTTTTTTCTCAAAATTGTTGTATTTCTTCAAAAGTACTAGGCATCCTTCTGTATCGATGCCAAAACTCTCAAAGGCCAGCGAAAAACGTCGCAATGCACATGTGCTGCTTAACAGCGACAAACTTTAAATGTAAAAAGATAGTTTTTAATGATTTTGTTTAAAAAAATAATAAAAAAAAATCATGTCGGGCGTGTTTTCTAGGGTCGGGCGGGGACGCTCAACAACTTGTTTTTTTTTATCTGGCCTAACGACAAATGAAACCATTTTCTTAAGGAATTGTTGAAAAATGTACTGAAATATTTATTCAGTATTTTAAATATATTATCATTGTGGTTCTGGAAAACAGTACTTAATAAAATAATCCTGTTCAATTCTGAATGAATTTTCCAGCGCTGTATAAATAAGTCACATTCACGTACCTTGTTAGTGTCAATAGAAAAACCTTTATTGCTGGCCAATTGTTCCAGAGCTCCAACTTTCTGCTGTAGATAGGCAATCTCTGCATTCAGCTGAACAGGATACCAGACGGAAAAGACGTTTCAATTACTATTATTATCAGTTAGAAAAATGTAACTGCTTCACACCGTTTAGTTGTTGTGATGACCTAGAGTATAACATATGTCAACATTGGAGCGGCCTGACGTTCCGATCTTAGCAGAAACTTTCTGCTTGCCTTCTGCTAGGATCGAAACGTCAGTTAGCTTGTTAGAATGTTGTCAAATTGTCAATTCACAGTGATAAGGCCCTTCTGCAATAGCTGACATGTTGTGGGTCAATCTAATGAATTTGCAGCGCTCAGGCTGGAGTTAAACAGTTTTACACTTTGATCTCTTCTTCTTAAGAAATCTCAAACCTAACCGATGTGTTTTCGTAGAGGAGTAGATTTGTCGACCAGGCCCCGTCTGTTGGTGTGCCCTCTTCCAAGACACTGTCGTGCTGTTGGTGACTGGGAAAAAGACAAGTCTGTAGTGTGTCTTCCTTGGACATTGTAGTAGCTTCTGCAGTTGGCATGTACACTTGGTAGTTGCATGGTCTTTGCTGCTCAACAGACACTTTCATCTCCGCTAGACATTTCTTCAGATCAGTATCCACCGATATGAGACGACATTTACGGACATCGCCAGGCAGTAACACAGATCCGGGACTGGGTGGGGGCCGGGGGGAACGATGGGCGAGGATGGAATACATGTAGTTAATACAAATAGACAGTTTCTCTTTGTGTGCTCGCTGGCCGAATGACTCTCATAATATCCCGTTCAAAATTGTACGTAACCCACCTAGCAATACCGCTGTCGTACGTAATATCAAAGTTTGTATGCAAAGAGGTAACTTGGGAGCTTGTCTGCCCGCTAGTAGACTCATCACAAGGAAGGGTTGCGTTACTGTCGGAGTCGACCAAGGATTGACGCTCCAAGGATCTTGACAAGAAATAATTGAAAGATGAAAATGTTTAAAGGGCAAATTTCCTGTTAAAACAATTATGTTTTGTGCACGTTGTTTACACAAGTAAACTACATACCAGTATGTATATACGATCACTGAAACTAACAGTACATGTGAGATCAGGTACGTCATAACTGAAGTTTAAGCCGTCTGAATCCGACCGATTTCACGTTGAGAAATAATTAAACATGTTGAATTGATAATTTGGCAATAATTCATTTTTTTTCGGGTTAGTTTAGGGCTAACACAATCTTCCAAATTATCCGAATTCAAAATGTTTAATTATTTCTCAACGTGAAATCAGACAGTATAGGTCACATTGTACAGTGCTATCTTCAACTATATACACTACATTGAAAGTGTCATTATTAGGGATGACAAACCGCTCTATCTAAAAAATGACCTTTCAAATGATTCACCTTTGATCTTCAGATGATACCGACAGTGTCTCGGACATATCAGATGATTTATATTTAGTGTCATGGTGTATTCCCTCGAGTATGTCCAGATTCTTTAAGCGTTCGACGAGAACTCGTTCTGCATCATCAAGAAAAGATAACTGACGACCTCCTTTTGGATAAAGAGTATGATAAGATGACACCACAGTGTGCCAGTGTGTACTAGTACACATCAGTTGAGATTATCTTCAAGGAGAAAAACCGACTCTACATTCAGATAACACCTTGCTGATCCCTTCCAAAACCAATGGACTGCAGTCCTTTTTTACAAGGAAAGCATCGCATCTATTCCGAGTTACCAATGCCATTAATACAAACTTAAAGTAGTAGTTCTAGGGGGGGGTGCTAAGTTTTAATGATTCTGGTATTGTTGACTGCTTCTTGGTCCATATTTTCAATTGCCGAAAAAAATGCGCCTTCATTATTGGGTAAATAGGGTTTGAAATATCCGTTTCAATTATTGACTTGCTCACAAGTTGCGCGAATTTTCCTACAAATATTGGTCACGTGATGCTACGTCACCCCAGGAAAATTAAACGGTCGCATAATATACTACTAACTTACTGCTACTCGTAGTACATGATATGTACGTAGTAAATGTACACGGACGTACACGCACAGTCAGTTGCCAGTACGTTGCGGACACGGCACGGTCTTCCTGGACCTACGTCACATCACGTGACTACCGGAAACGCCTCGAAGCAACATTAGCATAAATTTAGCAATGGAATAGAGTATCGGTTGTTTTTCTGTTTTAAATTAGATTTAGTTAGTATTTTAAATTGGTATTTGATAATTAATTATTAGTAATTGTCTGATTTATGTTTATTAGCATTTTGAGGAGGTAGAACTACATCTTTAAGAATGATCATTTAAATCGTGACCTGTCCAGACTTCTTTTTAACAAAGTCACTTTTCGCCCAGGTATTTTTACGTGGGAAAAACTATGAAACCACGAAACAAATGTAGCCACATTCCAGTACTAAAGACTATAATAGTGGGCTCAACTTTCTATTTGAACTTTGAAGCTTCCAAATTTTCACAAAAAGCAAGCCCTGCTATGATTTACCAAAAAAGATCAGTCTAAAGGCTGGTTCATACTTCATCATGCAAATGTTAACGATGCGAAAATGGCGTCAAATATTCGCTGCGAATTAGTTGACTAGTGTTAATTGGCAGCGAATATTGACCATGGCGTTTTTTTGACGTAAAATTCGCATCGCATTCGCAAGAGGTATGAACCGGTCCCAACTCATACATCGCAGCGAATGATCAGTCATGACGTCATTTCGACGTGAAATTTGCTTTACAATCGCATGACGTATAAATGACGTCCAAAGTGAAGATAAACACGCTTATTCTAGCCTTGGTCAATTTCGGCACACGGGCAGCCAATTTACCCGTGCGCCATTCTATTCGCGTGAAATTGAATGCTGCTTCAAATGGTCATTCGATTTCGTTTTATGAACAGGCAAAGACTGCCGCGTCATTCAATTTAACAAAGTAACAATCCAAGTTAACAATCGCTTTGCCCATTTACTTTAAAGATAAGGTTTCGCTACAGTTCTATACGCATGGAGTCTAGAAATGGCAGCTCGTGGCAAGATGTCTGGCACGCCAACATGTTGATGGTTGAGGATGAAACAGCAGTAAGAAACCAGGATTAAAACCATCGTGAAACACACCACACAAACACGACAACAAATTACTAGGGGTTGGTCAGTTAACCAATAACAACCACCCCCTCCGGCCAAACGATAAACGACCAACATGCCCCTTATAAGCTATACGGGAAACATAAAGGAATCAATATAAACAAAAGGTTCGACTGACTAAAGTAAGGCGATACGAAACAGTTGCCAAGTAAAATTTATTTGGTTTACATTTTTTTATGGTACTTATTTGGATTTCTCATTCAGCGAAATGAATTGCCTCATTACGAAATTGGGGAAACAACTTAACAAATATCAGTCGAACCAGCTTTGCGAAATTGAACGATGCCTGCACGTCGCAAAAAAGGACGACGATATGCTAATTTGAACACATTGCTAAAGGAATCATAATTCTTTGAAACGAAATTGAATGCCCGAATTTTCAATTTGAAACGCAGTAAAATATGGCGAAGCAAAGTCGTTTTAAAATCGAACGCACAAAATGTGATCTGGCTGCTCATTTGCTGAAATTGAACGAAAACACCTATACTTGAAAGCCACTTGAAAGTTGAAGACAAACATGTGGTTTTGCTTTTTGATGTCATGCAAAAAGCCGAGCTTTATGACCGAATGAGGGCGTGCTATTTAGCCTGATAATCAACTAAAATGTAAGAACTAACCTTTTTGTTTTAAATGTTTTACTTTTTTAAATTCAAACTGCTAATGAGCAGTACATTAGGGTGTTACAACTTACATACCTCTTGGTGTTTTCTGTGCTAGAACATCGATCGCAGGTATTGCAGTACTTGAGCGGCCACGAGAGGGCGCCAGACACTTTTCTGCACCTGTCACTCAATAGCAGACAACCACTTGTATTAAAGAGGCACTACTGTCGTTAAGCTAAATAGGACGCCCTCATTCTGTTACAATGTGTACTGTTTATATATATAAAAAACGCTAGATATTACGTACAATGATACAGTGGGCTAATTAGTATTGAGTTTTTATATAACACAATATTAACACATTAACACCCACAGCCAATTGGAAAGAGTTTGATTTCCCAAATGTACCTTAAAGAGGGTGTGTAATGAAAATCAACATTATGACTTTTCAGACATTTTTGATAGCCTATGCATCTCCCGTAACAAAAAACCTATTCTTTTGAATATTTCCTATTTTGTTTTACAAGTACTGCACTCATAGTAATAACATGGGAGTAACTATAGAATACCCCGCTACCACGTCCCTTTTCTAAAAAGATCCTGGTACCCAGAAGTTACTTCACAATGATTATAATTACAAGGGTACCACACTAGTCACCAAATAAAGAGTGGCAGGGTATTCTATAATTAAGCCCTCAATTCTTGCCAAATAAACGAAGGGAAACCGGGGGTTAGCAACCGAACTCGCTCCGGTATAGGACCGTCCAGGTCAGACTGAATTTATTCCTACCTTCAATGCTGAAGCAATCAACGTTGGTCGAGGGTAGTACCTTATCCAAGTCGTTTATTTCTGGTGGTGGTGTAGGGGCTATTGGCCCATATGTGGTGGACGTGGTTTGATTGTAAACTCGAAGAGCTGGCTGCTGTCCCTCCAATATTTGGTCGCGAGGATTCATTGCTGTGGAAACTATAATTGATCCCTTATATTGGCAGTAAGACTTTGTACATGCAATCCTATTGTGGATTGACGAGCACATGATTTCCCTGGAGCCAGCTCACTGAAGCCAGCATTGAAGCCGAGTGTGTTGGTTACCCTAATGTTGCTACGTCCCAACCCTAACGAATTACACCCTAACTCTAACCGGTGAAGTATAGTCACAATCTTGAGAATTTCATTTCAAATGTTGGTTAACCTAACGTTTAGCGCCGTAGTAAAATATCGTACAGTAGGTTCAGTTAAAAACGGCGTGACTCCAATTTTCTCTTTATGAGACGGAAACTAAAGTTTGAAATGTGATAAGTTCCTGCCACTAAACCGAAGGTCAAACCAAGACGTTATTTTATTATCTATTTTTCTAGTCAACCACACTGATAAAAATAAAATAATAAGCGTAATGTTTGCTTTTTTCCCTTCTTGAGAGACATACCACTCACGAGTAGATATTGCATAGATTGCCTAGACCGTAACTTCAAGCCCCCGTGCCACCGGGACGAGCTGTTGGCGATACTTGCAGCGGGTATAAACCGTGTAAGTAATACCTAAACATTGTTAGTACGTACCTTAACAGGCGAAATAGTCTGTAGAGCTAGGATAAGGAAGGAAGGAAGGAAGAAAGGCAGGCAGGCAGGCAGGCAGGCAGGCAGGCAGGCAGCCAGCTCTCTGCCCGGTTTAGGAGTTGCTATTACCGAAACAATACTAACATTCCTCCTCGCCATTGTCGCGTGGATAGGCCGCAGCCACCGCCCTGCTGCAGCTGTGACGTATTATGACCGATCATGCAATGAGGAATAATGGTGTGCCGTCTGAAATGTTGAGAATGGAAGCGGTGACTCCACCACCCAAGCAAACTACCACAATCTTATATTTTGGAGTCGTGTTTCATTTGCTTTGGCAATTCACGATATTTAGGCCTATACCTTTCGCAATTCTTGGAACAATTCAAGTACACTTTTATTGGCACGTTTTCGTTAGTTTTGCGACCGAACGCTGAAGAATAATTAATTGAAAATAACTTTTAAATTGATTATTTTACAGAAACGTTATTTGTGAAAACAGTTCTGCCCGTACCACATAATCAGCTATTGTGTGCATGCATTAATCTGATGTTGCTATCCCTAAACGTGATTTCCCTACTTCCTTCGTTCTAAATTTGTATTACAGATTACGAGTGGAGTCAAGTTAGAGAGAAGAAACTATAGGGGGAAATTATTTTAGGGATAGTTTTAGGCAAAATCAGAACACGTACAACTCATACATAATAGCTATTATGTGGTACGGAAAACATTGCCGCCGGCTATAATCTCGGTAGCAAGTCATTTGTGTGTTCCAAGAGAGACCACTCTGACGTGGGGATAATCTTCCGTCGATTGGTGGTAGCAATTAACAATTGCGTCTATTGTCTTTTGTGGTTGGGTAAAACTTCGAGGCTGGATTCCACGTATTATGACCGAATGAGGGCGTGCTATAATGCCCTTTAATCAATTTAAATAAAGATACATGTACAGTGTATACTAAAAATTACTATGTAGGCCATACGCAATGAACGAGTAACAACAGAAACAATAAACCCGGGCAACTAAACAAGTAACGATACAAATTAGGACCAAGTTACAATAGAAAGTGGTACAATAACAATAGAAAAATTAACTAT
The DNA here is from genome assembly GCA_032273685.1 of Pteraster tesselatus. Taxonomy (NCBI): domain Eukaryota; kingdom Metazoa; phylum Echinodermata; class Asteroidea; order Velatida; family Pterasteridae; genus Pteraster; species Pteraster tesselatus. The sequence goes on from JAVCKS010041573.1 coordinate 8,902, forward strand.
AGAACATGGTATAATAAATACGGCATGTAGAGGAGGTTTTATGTGACGACATTAATAATACTAGAATCATCATCATCGTCGTCGTTATCGTCATGGTCGTGATCTACCGTTGGGGGCGTCCTTCGCAATTCCGTAGCAGCGGAGCATCTCGAATCGGAGAGAAATCGTTTGAAAAGCTGCGCATCGGGACTGCGGCTGGTCACTTTGCGGTTAGTGCTCACGTGATGGCCGGGCATTGCGCTGGGTATGTGAAGATTCAGGGAGCGATCGTCATCGTCTAAATCATCTGCATCATCTTCTTCTGAGTCGTCTCTGCTTTGATGCTGTTCCTTAGACGACTCCGGAAGATAGCTGGGCATGGCGCCCAATCTGCACTGGCCTAGAGCCAGTGGGTGAAGTGCGGGCTGTCCGGAACCCATCGGTAGGGGCACTGGGTATCTCCTGATATCCGGCATCGAGCTATTGACAACAATGAACCTCGGATGATTGTTAGTAACCAAGCCGTCTCCATAGTAACGGTTACAGATGCCTCCCCTCCCTTCTACCAGGGGTGTGACCGGTTTGTTTGCAACCCGCCACTGAGGTATAATTTGCCTTGGCTGTGGCGGCGCACCATTACTACTGTCACCGTGCTGTAGCTGGCCTCCAAAGGGTCTGCTGACGGCTCTTTGATATTGAGGGCGGTAGGTGGTAGGTGTTGGACCGACGACCGTTTCGGGACATGACCTGATGTTGCTCAAACCTAATGCTGATGGACGTTGTGGCGGACCCACTGGCTCTAACACGTACTGCTGTCGATACAAAAAACATGATTAAAAAATGCTTCGATCCGTGGTTCAGCGTGTACGACAAAACACAAACAAATATCCGCCAGGCGGCAGTAGTTTTGGCCAACGCTCACTTGCAACTTGCTCAGGAACTAGATCAATCTCAAATCTAATGGGTTCTCCCTTGTCCCATAGGCTATCCCCCACCAAATTTGGTTAAAAGTAAAACCCATTCAGTTTTTACGAAATCTTGATGACAAACAAACAGACAGACAGACAGACAGGCGGGCAGGCAGGCAGGCAGGCATGCAGGCATGCAGGCAGGCAGGCAAGCAGGCAGCCTGGCAGACAGCCAGACAGACAGACAAACGCAGGAATAACAACTACACGCGTCTATTCCACCTTCCAATGGGTCTGTATCACGAGCCTACATAAGAAGTTGCAGAATTCGAGTTGAGATGAAGGGCACCCAATGCACATGTCAGTTCCCCTGGTCAGCCCCTGGTCAGCCCCTGGTCAGCCCCTGGTCGGCCCCTGGTCAGCCCCTGGTCAGCCCCTGGATAGTGAACCCGAGTTCGACCTTGTTGAAAACGAGGGAAGGACCTCTTCCTCACCCGATCCCCGTGAACGCCCTGAATACCAGAGCTGTAATAACAGTAACCCACATGAAAGTGACCAATAATTTTGTGCCAGTGTTGAACATGTAGAACTACGTTTATATGCCTTCTAATTTAGGACATATAACCCTATACCCATCTAGCAGCGGGTCATCGAGCTTCGATGCATCCTACCATCGTCAAATTTACTCTATATGGTTCCCTCTACAACACACGTCGACTCTTTGTACCTGATGGCATGACGGTGGTAGGCGAGGTGCACTGGTTTCTTTCCTTATCAGCGCTTCATATGAATGCTCGCCGCCTGGAACCAACGAAGCAGATGATACGTTTGGACCTATAAGGTTACCAACATGACAGATAGCGGAGCAGGGTGTTAATTCTACATGTAATAGTGGTTATATATATAGTGTTTATACCGATCGAAACGTTTATCAATGTTAACGACCACAGTTGCGGTTGGTCATGAAAGCAAGTTTTCGACTAGTTTATTGCTAGCACAAGAATACTGATCGTCACCAGAAATCGCACAAAACCTCCTTCCATCGGCAACCAAAAACAGTAAATAATTAATATTTGACAATTAATCAGTAATACTTATACTTTGTAAATTGCCACAAAATAGTTACCTCATACGAATAAAACCGGCATTTGTAAACTGCGTACCTATAGGTCCATTCTGTGATGTGATGCAGCGTGGCTGAGCTGCCGTAAAGGTGAAGTACGAGGTTGAGGCCGGTGTAAGTTTGCACTT
>JAVCKS010041595.1:0-13183 GCA_032273685.1 Pteraster tesselatus
CGTTCGCTCAATCTATTTGGTAAGAGGGTAATTGGGTTAATAAAGGTGGGTTCCCACCGAATAATTTCCGTCTTCAGTCAACGCGCGTGATTTACATCCGTCCGTCTATTTGTGTCCGGTCCGTGCGTCGAGAGTTAAAAAACATTAATTACACGCGCGTACCGTGCGCGTTTTGGTAGCCGTTTACATTAGTCTGATCACTTTCACGCATCACGTGATCCATCGCGCGCGACATAGCTCAGTGGTTATCTTTGCAAGAAAAACCTATTATCGTCGCTTTTATCCAAGATACTATTCTTTATGGTACATCTGTATTTGTCATACAAGTACTGTACGCCTCGCAAAATTCGACAGGCGGGTGACGTCATGCGCACACTAACCAATCAGCGTACAGCCAAGTTAGCAAGAAAAATGGCGGCTGCTGAATGGAACGACGCTGAACTTGGACCGTTTAATATTGCTTTGGGAGAAGCGCTAAATCGGCGACTTCGTCAGACTTATAATATTATCGCGGTCTCGGGAATTTCATGTTATTTTGCGTAGGCACCACTTTTTGTGAGTGACAATTTTCTTGACATTCTATTGCATTTTCTTGACACGCCATTCATAAAAAAAGTTAGCAACATGTAAAGGTCACATATCACCGTGTTACGTCACGCAATCACCGTCGTAGATCGGCCGTGCGTGTGACCCGAGCATGGTTGTGTCGCAATGACGCTTCCATCCACGATGTTTGCACGATTTCGCAGTTTACGTGACCTGATCGTACTTGTATGCTTGATGCCGACGGTTCCGTCGCAGCGTAGGCCCATCGACCCGAAGGACTCTATTCACCGCTAGAATCTACATCCACCACCGAGATGAACATTCACAGAACCGCTTGCAACCGTTCATTTGCAAATCAATAGAGGGCGGTACACTGCAATGCAGGAGCTACATGTTTGAGCACCATTTCCGTTAGTTCGTGGGTTTCTACCAATATTTATTGGGGGACGATGGGGAGAGGGTGAGGAGTGGGCTGGGAGGGGGTGTGTGGTGAATGGGATAGGAAAGGGTGTATGGTAAATACCACCTTCCCACCCACTCTCTCTTCCCCATCCCTCTCCTGGACAATGGTCCGATTTTGATGAAATAAAGATTCTCGTTCAGAGAAGATTTCCTATCGCATAGTATGAAAATCAGTATTATGGATTACCTAGAAATGTGGTTGTGTATTATAAAATTGCTCCACAGTTTATACGGGTTTTGCCTCCCAACCTATAATTAATGTGTTTAGAATTATTCACTCGGAGAACAATAGACACAGATAAAGATTAATTTTCCTGCTGGTTACACATTGGTAGTCACGAGAGGGCTCCTGTCAACAAAAGTGGAAATGTTGGCCGCGATATCATGTAGTCTTTGTCCAAAACGTTAGTGATTTACTATAGAGGGCGTTTTCATGTTTTCCGGCCTGTTAAGACCATAGAAAATCCTGCAATGTTTCCGACAGTTTTCGACGGTCGAACGGCGCTGGTTTTGACGAATCGTACACCACCTGTGACGCTTTGACCCTAGCATGGAGGGTGTTCAGACAGTTTAAATAAATATCACAACAGCATGTATAACCGTCGCCTCTTTTACTACACTCACCGCAATGTGCACAGCTCATCCAATTTTGGGCAGTACTGGTAATGCACTGGTATGTATAATATGGATTGTTAGAGGCCCCCCTTCCTGTAAATGAATGTTGTGGGGTGAAACATTTATCCTGTCTGCAGTTTACATCAGTGATTAAAAAGGCCATAAAATTAGCACTATTAATAGATAGAACACGACACCTTGACACACGAACAGTATTTTTACCTCGAGGGACGGACGAGAAAACACTTGCTGACAACTGCATGCGTTCTACGACATCGTACACAGATATGGCTTTCTCAAAGTTCACGCTTATTTTGTACATAAGTTCACATTTGAAACTTGTTGTTTTTGACATGGCGACTGAGCTGAGATTAGCTCACACTCTCATCTATGATGGGGGCCTCCTGAACTCGTTTTCTATTTTGTAATGGAATTGATAGTAAGAGTAAAACGACAGGACTGGGGTAAACTTGCACGGGGTCAGGTACAGGGAGCGAAAACAGATCCCCTTATAAGGGACTCCGCCATGCGTCAGCAGAGCCCGGCGCGGAGCACTAAGCGAACGCCCTCTATCGAGCGCGCCGCATACATACCAAGGGCGAATTGTTTAGGTTTAGTTGTCGTCGGAGTACTCTGAGCCCAATGAATAAAAACGCAAAGTTCTTGCTCTGATCACACGCGGATTTTCCGTTCGGTTCGGTTCGGTTCGACATTGGTAGCCAACATGCGATTGATAGTGTACGCCTTGCAACCAGACGATACTGCACGTGCACACATATTTTTTTTGCAGAGAGGTCGGAAGCCGTACAGATACAGCCAAAAAGATTCGTCAAGCAGTTTCTGTTCGCCAGAAGCGCAACAGTGTATAGCGAGACTAGAAAATCATGGGACCATGACTCCTCTTTATCAATTTGCTACTACTGTACATGTAATAACTTGGGGCTGGGCCTCTATAGAAATGTCTGATGATTATTAAAATTACCGATGCATATTAACTAATTTCGACCATTCTTGACAACCGTACCGCTTTTCATTAATTTGTGTTTATTGGCAGGTGATTTTGTACGATGAAACAACTGGCGTACAATGTACAATCCAGTAAATAACTCTGTATTACTCCGCCATTAGGGAATAAATAGTCATTCATGGTCGTAAAATAGGCAATGTTTGCTATGTCCCCAACTCTCCATTTGCGGTCACATAGGCCTGCTGCGGTGGCTCCTAAAACTGGTGGTAGGTCAACGTATGATTGGTGGTACGTGTAGTCGTGCGATCACCAACGATTGGAGAAAACCGATCGCAAGATCAATCGTAGCTAATCGTGCGACTAGTGGTGGCGATCAGTGACCGACCGTACGATCAATCGTAGCCTCCTGCGACCGCTCGGACGATCTTCAGGTGACACGACCGGTTGACTTGCGCTTATTTACGACGGTGGTGCTACCACGCATGCGCGACTTGTGATACGACCATGTGAGACCTCTTATAATTTGGAATCGCAGGTCAGAAGTTTTGAACATGACCGTCGGTCGCAGCTAGGTCGTAACCTGGTCACAGGCCCGGTGTGACTGGACTTTTTAAAGTGATGTGTGGGTAGATTTTTTCTGCTAATTCTTTTGAAGCTTGTCAAAGAAATAAGTGCAGACTCAAGAGGGCCGCCGTGCCCCTTTAATAGATTCCTGTTGAAAGTAATCAAAAATCAAAGTTACGCAAAGTCACAGTCTCATTACTGTCTGTAACAATTTCGTATTGCCCTCACACAGTACATGTCTTCACGGGTTATGTCCTTTGGCTGCTGTTTGAGGTTTTTTTTATGGTTGACTGTAAATCTCAAAATACGCAGTGTGGGAGGAGTTTCGTTTCGCAAACTTAGGTTGAGACTCAACAAAAATAGAACAATGGTTTAAGGATACTAAGGGGACAACTACTGGCGTGGTGCAGATAGTATAACCGTGGTAGAACAAATTTCTATCTTGAGTTTTACTGGGTTCCTATCCATTGAGAGGGTCAAGGTATTTTCTTAAGCAAACAAAGTTTATCTTTTGAGGAAGAGTTTGTACAGCGTTGGTTATCGACGCCAAGAGCCTACCCGCCGTTGTTACCTAGTCCCGCGCGTGGGGCCTATTGTTCAATATTGTCGGCAAGGTCACAGCGGTGGATGCGTCTGATTGGTCAGGTTGTCTTTCACCTTGCACGCGCCGGTTTCCTGTTTCAGCCAATGAGCGGCGCTGCCCAGCAGGTCACCGAAATACCTGTACAACAATGTTGGGACATTTTTTACTCTATACTTGATAATAACTAAAGCGTGAATTTCGTTAGTTAAACACGGTGATGCAGATAGTGGCAACGGAAGTAATATAATCGGGAAGTTAACCACCCAGACAGGCGAAACAACTGCAGCTCGTCAATAGTAGCTTGGCGCGATCATGTCTATAATCAACAAGAAATACAGAAACGAATGTGTTAGTGATTAACAAACTTTTCAGCAGAACGTATCCAACAAATCAAGCCATAGTAGGCGTAAAGGGTAACAAATCCTACCCATGTATATCCTGCGCGAGAAGTAGCCTCATAATAAGAACCCTGCTTACTTTCTCGAGGTAGCGGACGGTAAACGTAATTTAGAGGTGAACAAAAGATTTACATTGCCGACAGCAATAGGGGTCGCTATTGTGTGGTCGGCTTGGATAAACCCACGACCCACGCGACAAATATTTTCTTTAGTTCTCTCTTTATTCATATCCCTACCTTCGCGGACCAACTTTGTTGTTTGATAATTATTGGCGATATTAGCCCGGTTCACCCAACGGTACCACGTGAGTGACACTTTTGAAGAACTTTGGCGGTACCAACATTTTAGATAAACACTCTTTTGTGACCCAGCCAGGAGTAATCCTTTGACGAATAACCATTCATATGCTAATAGCTCACGCGACTAGGACGCCACAGAACTTTAATGAGCTGCAAGTTCCATTCAACTCGCACGAGTCTTTCGTCCAGGGGTGCATTTTTGTTCGTTTGAGTTGCAGTGAGTGGGTGGGACTTAATTCAATATAAGGTTCTGCTTTAAAAATATATAGTTTACACATGATTTCCGAATTGATTTGCAAATACACATAATAGTCGTGAATCAAGTTGGAACACGGAGTGGCTACGACGAAATATCTTCAACATAAGTCCCATTTAATAGTAGAAATATTTCTAGAATTTTACTTAAAATATCGAAATCACACTCTATAACCAAAATAAAACATGGAAAACTCGCAGAAAATTCTTCAACAGGCGGTACAACAGTTAGTTTGCGAAGTCAATTCGGCGCTTCCAAAGCGCGTCACAAAGAGGCGATTGGACCGGTCCGTGGATCAGTCCCAGCCGGAACTAGTGCGCTGCAAGCGGCGAATTCACTTCAACTACTTGCAGCAGACCCCGCCGGTGGCCGTTGCCCGTCGGAACGAGAGGGAACGAAACAGAGTGAAATTGGTCAATTTGGGATTCGCCAGTCTTAGGCAGCAGCTTCCAAACGGCGCGGCCAACAAGAAGATGAGCAAAGTAGAGACACTCCGCTCGGCGGTGGACTATATCAAACAGCTCCAGGAGCTACTGGACGAAACGGACGCGGTGAACGCCGTGTTCAACGGATCGTTGTCTCCTACGTGTTCGCTAACGAGTTCGCCTTCACCGAGTTCATACTCACCCGAATCGTCGTCGCCTCGCGAAGTGCTAACACCGGAGGAAGAAGAACTTGTCAATTTCACAGACTGGTTTACACACACTGGATCCTGCTAAAAATAGACTTAATAAATTATGAATAATGGTGAGTTTTTTTATTGTTGTTTTTGTTTCAATATGCTGTCTAAAAATATATTTGTCTTATTTTTAATATGACCAAATTGTACATAATAGGTGTATATAAAATCTAACATATAATACAGAAGAATAACGCTTCGATAATTCGATGAAGTATTGAAGTACCAAATTTCTTGTTCTCGGTTAAATTTTCAGGCTTTTTATTTTATTATTATATATAAACCAAAATACTGTAATAAATTGATTTTACCGTTCAATAATATTATAGGCCTACATGGGTCTTAATCAATACTTGTATTGAAATAATTAATAAACAAGAAACCAATGTTTACCAGTACAGACTTTGCCCGCAATGATACAAACCTCCATATATCGAATCAACAACAATAAAAACAAGCGACACGTGTCGGAGACTTTATTGCCCCAGACCGGTTATCATCCTCGCTTATACACCACCTGTTAACTTATCCCATAATTACCCCCGAGAGAGGATCGGCGGGCTCGAATTCTTTTCAAATATAAACCAAAACCTTCATATTGTTCTTATCTGGGTTTGTTTCCTTAGAAGGATAAGGCTTGCATATTAATAATAATAAAATTTTATATAGCGCCTAATATTGGTGCTGGCTGGTTTTGATAATTATTGTGAACGGACAGATTGCGATTTTAATTGGTGAAACTAAAATAAACACAAAATGATTTCGTTGGTGTACCCCGCGCTCTATTCGACGAACGGGTCACATTCTCGTATAATGAAGTATTTATCAACATTCCCGTTGAACTTTATTTACTTGGTGTAACGTTTGTTACCTTCTCTAAACGAAGCTCTTGCCAGTTATGACGCTAATTCCTGAGTTGACAAAACTATAAATATCATGACTCGGGGGAAATACCATTGAATTTACATAACATCTAATCTTGCTGTTTGGGGGTTCATTTCCCAGAAGATGTTTTTAATAAACACAACACCCTTGTAATAATATTGTTCTGTCAAAAAGGTAAATGATTGTGATTTATATCGGTGTGTTCTGATTTTGTTTTTACTAACGGCAAAACTGGTTTTGTTCGATCCATTTCGCCCACATCTCATATATTAGCCACACATGTTAATTTATGCAAACTAATAAAATTGTATTAATTCGATTAGTTCATAATGTTTGGTTATAAATAATGTTCAATGCAATTTATTCCGACTTTCATAAGATATATGTAATGCCTTTGTTCGCGTTAATTTTAAAATTAGTGTTGAATTCCCGGCATATTTTGGAAAAAAAAACAACCCGCGCTTTTCTGCCAATCACAATCTCACAATACTAAATTTATGCATGATGTTTTTAAAACCCTTTTCTTTTTCTCTCTTTCTCTTTTTTTAAGGAGTGGGCGTACATACCGCGAGATGCGACCAATGATATTCGCAACCGTGTGTGCGTCACGCGCCTCAGACGTGCCAATCACCCCGCCGAGCCCAGAGAGATGGGGGGCTAGTAGTGACTCTCGTGCCGCGGTGGTGACGATCAAATCGACGAGATCAGAACGGACCGAGCCGTACTCAGACAACGCCGTCCAAACCGTCTAACACACCCGTCTGAAAATGTGAGGCAACTGGTTTCTCTCTCGAACAAAGGGACTCCGCTCTATATCGTGGAGCCGGTGTGCCTGGTGTATTTTCGCACCGCTAATCGTTGTGCTGGTAACGTTGGGTAGGCACAGCGAATAGGGGTCGTCTCGACCTAAGTACAGTTGGAGTACTTTTTTTGGTGAACTTGTTTTGCTAATTCACTGACAGTCTCTAGCCTATTCCTGTGTCTCTCGCACTGCCGAATTAATGTTCAATTTTCCTAATTTTCTTCCCATTGTATACACATTACATATTTAATTTTGTTGTGGAGCATAGCTTCAAATTTGGTATCACTCATTTTGACCCACATATTTTCAAATACAATTTTTACTATAAGTAATTTTTATGTGTTAAATTTGTTGTACAAATTTTGGTAATTTATAAAAGTGCCTGTTTTATGCTTACTATACGGAACGTGCCTTTCATTATTGTGTCTATCACAAACAGTGTAAATAACATAATGTACAGAGAGATTTACCGCTTGCAAAATGGCATAATATTCATTTATATATTTCGTATTATAGACAGATACATGTACAAGTTACCAGTACATTAACCAGATCGTGTCCTTTTTTTGTAGCATGTTTGTTGACACTTTGTAATAATATTTGGCAACATTATAACAGCGGCCTTATAAAAGGTTGACTATATATAGACCTTAGAGGTTGTCTTTACACTGTGGCCTATTATGCTTCGTAAATAGGCCTGTTTTCATAATGTTATAATGTTATGCATATACTTTCTTCACAAAGGCTGCTCTTGGCAACGCCCAAGCTTGTCCGAGTATAAATATGGATACAATTTGCATAAACCACGGTCTATTCCTATAATATGGACACTATAGTCCAAGATATTAGTGTGAAAAACGTTCCGATACAGCCTATACTTAATGTACACTCGAGATGAAGCGAACACATTATGTATGCGATAATTATATTATTAAAGGCTGACAAAAAATACTTGTTTTTTTTAATTACCTAATAGTTTTGTTTTTTTAAATTATAAAATCATATAATCAATATCCGAAGTGTTTATACTGGTTTAGTGTATAGGGTCGCATGGAGTTTGCTGTTGAAATGTGGTGTAGACCAGGCGTACAGTACACGGTACATTGCAGTGGGCCTGTCTGATGGAATGGGAATGGTAAAGGCTTACACATGAACTAAAATGTTCGAAACATCGAAAATACATTCACACTTGTTGTGGCTCGCCACCACTATTTGTTCGCCATGTACCGGGTATTGTAAAAAGGTATCTGTATACACTACTTAATTAGTATACATGTACGTTGATTAGTATTGTGACAAGAAAATCAGTGTATGGGCGGACACAATACGTTTGGGTCACATAATTATTCGGGCTTACAAGTACTATTTTTACGCTGAACGTTTGTTCATGGTGCTCCGGTGTTTCCCACATGCAGCGCGTGCTGACCATTTGGCAAGGTTTACTATCATTGTTTAGGTTTTCAGTGTGGTATAAATGGAGGCTAAGTTGGTGCTTAATTATTACGTGTGCTACCACAATTTGTTCGTCTTTCTTGGAATGATCAAGCTTTCCACCATGACAAAATAGTAACAACAACTAAAGCATGTTTTGCCGTCACTGCACGCATGGTGGATGTAAACATTACTTTAAAAACAAAACCGAGACTTGTGTGTAGATTAGTCCTAAACGTGAATAAGACAAGTTGTTTTTAAAGATAACCTATATGTCATATTCCAGTTAATTTTAGACCAAATTGAGTTTCACGCTCTGTTAAGTCGGATCTTTTGTACAATATTTCCAAAATGTTTTGTACTCAAAGTGATATAATGTATCCACCTATTGTTACTATAAGTACTTACTTGATAATGTATTTATTTGTTGGAAGAAAACATGCTTTTAAAGTCTTTATTGATATGTACCATTATACACTTTTCCACAAGTTACAATGCCTCTTAATGTACCGGTTTCATACCGTAGGATGTGTTTACTAAAAGTATATATATATAAGTAATATATATTTTTGGATGGGTAAACGTTTATCCGATTGTGTTGTTTATAGGTGACCACGTGTTATGGGATATTCTAACGGTATAATAATTTATGACATTATAATAATGGTTGTAGCAATTCGGTTGAATGATTATACCTAATTTGGATTTTAGCAATTTATTCGAATTTTGTGTGGCCTTTCAGTTCTCTGCTAACGATCTTTCTATTTATTGCAAAACCAAACTTACAAGTACATGTTCTGTTGCGTTTTGCGATGAAGCTCTTCGAGTATAATAATTTGCTAAAGATTGTCCTGGGTTAGTCCTATACGTCTAGACTGTTGTATAGATCCTTCCATTCTAACCGCATCCAAACATTTCAAATTTCAACCGCAACAAAAAAATTAGGGTCAAGAATTACTGTACACAATGTACCGCACCTAATTTACATTTGAAATCAGAATTATGAAACAAGGAAGTGCCTATCGTGATAACAATTTTTTTTTTGATTGTTAAGTTTCTGTAATGATAATGCAGCAAACATTGGACATTTATTTTTGTACTCTGAGTCCGACTAAGCTGTGTGCTTTGTCCGAACCTTTGACCATCCTTTGTATTAGAGGACCAATATGTAATGGGGTCTTGTAAATATTATAATACTTGTTTTCTACGATATTTTTTCCACTGTTTAAAAGAGTTTAATAATAAATCACAGCAACTTTATTCAACACGGGGTATCCCTGCCGTTCATTTATTCCCGAAGCCATACTCGGACTCACAGGTGGAATTACTCGCTAACAAAGGTTTCCATTTTCTAGCGTTTATTGCCCAAAATATTGGAGAACGAGGCAAAACATGGTGTAGTCTGTACTGCATAATACATGTACGTAATCGAATGACACAAAAGGTTTTGCATTGCGGTTTCATGGCGCCTGGCTCTAAGCGCGCTCCCATGTTCAATAACATAAATATTTCCCTGCCTTTCCAAGTTACTTTGCTACGTGGTTGGACTGCATTAAATCTCAACGCAACCAAATTTGTTAGGGGTTTTATTTATGTACTGCCGAAAATGATATAACAAACAGCGATACCGCCCTCGCACGGTAACTATCCTGTCGTGAGTAGATCGGTTTTAAAATTATATAATTAATGGTCCTCCAAAATAAAAAAAAACACACAAAAAAGAGAAACGCAACCTTGGAATTATTTTTGTTTGTTTATAATATAAATAACAAAAAGTCAGTTTTCTGAAATTGCCAACCCATGGAATATTTGATTAGTGTGTTGTCTATTATATACACGATGTCGCGTCTCTACAAGTTAGCTGTTTTTGTTACCTCTTGTAATCACCACCAGTTGTTTTTGCCATTTATTTTAACCTTGGCCCAATAAAAAAAAAGAGCAAAACAATACTATTATGTATAGAAACAAACATACACAATCATGTCGAAATAACTCGATGGAGCGTAAAAACCGACGCTGTTTGTGGAGTGACTGTACTGGCTACGGGTCGACTACGAATATGATTTCTTTGTTCGTTTCTGATAATGTTAGAATTGGCGCATGGCCCTCTGTCGTTGCCATAGGCGGGCGTTGTCTTCGTATATCGATTGCACCGCGGACCGTTGGTTTGCTTTGGTCGTGCGGTCTCCTATACACATCGCTGCGTATCCGCACGCTGGACTCCGTCCAGTCTGGTGACAATCTTTGGCGATATAAATATGCATTTTTTGGGGGGAAATGTTTAGCCGATTGATTGTGTTATATGAAAGGATCAGAAATTGATACAGAATACCTTTTAATACCAGTACACCGGATAAATTAAAGGTTGTCTTCTTTCCCTTTCCTAAAAATTACCTTTGTCCCAGACTTCACTTATGTATGTCAATTGCAGTGGTACCAGGCCGGTTATAAAACATCCATTGGTCTTTGGTATCGCTCATATACGGCACAATAAACGATAAGTTATGATGAAGTTTTAAATACCGAGTACCGTTGCCCAATATAAATCCTCGTTCGATTCTAAATAGGCCTATATGAAACACATAAGCTGCAGACATTTTGACCAATATTGGAATCGACGGAACACCTAAACAATTACGTTTACGTCAGAGTTACGTATTTGCAGAGACGAAATCGTTTTCAACAATAGGGTATACATTTGGCAGAAAAAAATATGATCGATTATGAACTCCTTTACCAACGAAGTCATCCATAAAGAAACATCGCCAGAAGGAATTGAAAGTTCGTCAGGAGCGAGCAGTCTGTCAACTTGAGCTCGTTACGTTGTAAATCACTGGCAAATAACGAAATTTTCTTATGTTCAAATGAAAAGAGTATTCATACCGTGGATGTGTCATGCCTTTAAGGGAATGTAGTTTACTTGTTTAAGCTTAGGCCCACGGTATATCACAATATGCGAATTTGATTTTGTCTGTAAACTTGTTTAAGCGTATTGGATTATTTATACTGTTTATATTAGTTATACTGGTTGCCTCAGATAGAGTTATCCCTGAAATTAAGTACGGTAACCCTGTAAAACTCAACTATTGAACCGGCTCGTCTCTTTTCCGGTGGAATTTGTTGTGTGAACAAAACAGCCAGCAAATATTTGAAAATACATGTAGATTATCGCCCACGCCTTTGCTATGTTATACGGTAATATAGCAGACATCCCGAAAGGTCACACACAGCTAAAAGCTTTACTACTAAGGCCTATTATTGAACTTTCTCGACACGAAATACTTGGGACCGATCTTGTACAGTCGACCTAGCGATGGCGTATTACATAGCAACTCGTCATAACCAGAGATCGAGGTTACAATCTGTACGGCCTGTGGGTAAAATATTCATCATTCGAAGCTTTGAATTATATGAATAGTACTTTGCAGTTGGATTTCAATGGGCTATTATGGAAAGCGAAGCACGCCAGGAGAACAAGGGTGGGAGGAGGGGGGTATAGTCGCTTTGTCTATCTCCAACGGCCGGGGAAACAACGGCACGGCGCGGAATCCACTTTTTGTGCACACCTTTGGAAAATGGCACGCTTACTCACGTGCCCTAAGAACGCGGGTCGGTCACGGACAATACTTTAGGCTCACTGTGGTAACCACACGTCCCCTCTTGATATCGCTCGCGCACCTTCGAGCGCGAGCAAACAAAGCATTTCCGGAGTTTTTTTTTATAATTTTGTTGGGTAACGCCCCCTATACAGGGACCAGCACCAAACTTTGAAAACCTCAAACTAGACCCAAGTTCAGTTTTTATTACTGTAGTGCTTCGAAACTTTCTAAACTTGTTTGTATTTCCTGCCTCTATTATAATTTATGCTCTCTACCGTGAATGAAATGCTTAGGAAAATCAAAACAAATTTAATTTCAACATCTAGACTAAAACTTAAATCTTCGGCCTAAAGCCAAAAAGGCCCAACTCTTTTTTCGAAGTTCTCTGTGCATTTTTTGCTTCATTTCCAGATAAACCTCGTTCGGAATTTGCAAAATCACATTATTTGCTAATATTTATGAACTCAAATGTGGGAAGTATAGTGATAGATCACAATGAAACTAAACAAATCGACCAGTCCACCCAAAATCAGTCTTTTGGGACCGTTTACAGTATACATTTATGTTGCAACTTTGTCCGTGTGTTTTTATATAGAATAGGTCACAAATATGTATGCACAGGTCTAATAATATTAGCGGCATGAGCCTAGACACTGCCATTTGTAATAAATAAAACGTGCAGTTACACCGGTTTATACTGTAGATTAACACCGGCGTAACCACACACACATTGTATGCACGCGATATACGAACGGATTCAGGATTTCATCACCAATGTGAGTAGTGTCTCGTGTCCGTGATCATCGCAATAAAAGTTGCCCGTCGCCGACTGAATCCTTGCCAGCGACTGTTACTGACAAAGAAGCAGTTATTTACGGCTATAAAAAGTCATGTCGAAGCGGTGATTACCTATTATACATGCACGTATACGAGCGTTTAGTAACACACTCTAGCAATGACTGTAGCATTATTACAGTGGCTGACCCGTAGTCTGTATATTTACGTGATGTATTACTATACCGTGGTAGTTGTGCAGAAAGACCGGGCGTTTAATTAACCTAGTCATCGAACGAAGTAAACTCCACGGCTTGGTAACT
>JAVCKS010041596.1:0-11033 GCA_032273685.1 Pteraster tesselatus
ACGGATATTTCAAACCCTATTTACCCAATAATGAAGGCACATTTTTCAATATTTTTTTCGGCAATTGAAAATATGGATCAAGAAGCAGTCAACACTACCCGAATCATTAAAACTTAGCACCCCCCCCTAGAACTACTACTTTAAAAGTGCAGTTTTACAATATCTATATCATCCGAAAAAAACGCGCCATCAACCTGTAACGTCGCATTTATTCAAGCAGGAATGTGTTACATCCAAAATGTAAGATCGTATTGTAATGACTCGCACCTTAAAGTTGCAGTTTAACCATTAAGATATACATCTACAGAATGAAATGCGCGATCGCGCTGAAATTATGTATGTTTTCAAGCCAGGACGTGTTTCACCTGAAGTTATCACGTGACATCACCTGAAAAGTGCAGTGCGATCGAAATTATTCAGTCACTTTCCCGAGATGTTGTTTTCATCAACAATAACCGCAACAACAACCACAACAATCAAAACAACCTGAGCCAAACACCGTATTTTGTTTACAAACAAAAACATCAATGTCTAGTTCTATATGATTCTGTTTCATTGTCGTGCGTCTAGTCATGCATGAATGAGTAAAGCTCAACTGGTCAGACATCCAACAATCATGAAGTCATACAAAACAATAGTACATTTATTTTTCTCAAATTTGTAAAAATCTTCAACTTAAGTCAACTATTTTTCTTTGGTCAGTATATATATTGACACGGCACTAATTGACAGCTTATTAACATAAGGAGCCCGTATATTCAAAAGGTTATTGCCGACTATATTTTTCGAGTTATATCCATACGATCCGTCAGTATGCACTTTAACACTCCTACGTAAAAGGAATAGGTAATGACGTCACAAGATGATGAGCTAGCATTTAGGAAAAGAATACAACATACAAGATACAACATCCGTAATGTATGCCGGAATACTTTCTCTGTAATGCATGCGTTCCTTTAAACATCGGTCCACAAGATTCACACGCGTACCGTACATCGTGTATTTAACTGCCCGGCTGTTTTATCATCATGGTTTAGTTTGCTATCAAGCAAAATGGTTAGATTTGCTCTACAAAGAAAACCGTAGGCCTAAATAACTGAGACCTCAAAACCAGATCGTACAACGTGAAACTAGGCATCAAATTGATTCAAACACATTCCGATTATTTATTTCTTCAAATATTAATCTAGTACAAAAATTAGTACAAAAATTAGTACAAAAATCGGACAAAAATTGTACTTAATTGTTTTTGTACAGAGCGATGCTGGACGGAACTGTATAAAGGCTGTATTCTACGGCTTCAGGTGGTTGAGTCAGCTATAATTATGTAGTATTAGGGAAAATCCGATTAAGGGACGTAACTTTGCCGTCTAGAGAAATTTAAATATACATAGACCTATACGGCACCGTTCAAAACGTTTGGAAAACGGCTTAGCAAGTTATGGAGCCACAGGAACCATTACAACAAAGATTATAACTATAGCTTCATAGAAGAGAGATTTCATGAACAATGTGACGAAACAACCCTAACTCTTCCAAGCATATCATATTTTGGGGTGCTACCCTCGCATCCAAGGGTGACCTTTTAATGACAATTACATTAACTTCATCAATCGGTGAAGTTTATAATAAAGCCCTGCATCACTCATAAATTGAGTTTAATAAACTTGTATAGGCCTATTACGTAAAAACCCGGAAAAGCTTGTTTTCGAATCAGTGGAGGGCAGTGTATACAGAACACTAATAAAACAATTGTTTAATAACATTATAATTTGTAACAATTACAACAAATTAAGTCTAATCGCAAATAACCGTGTTCCACTTTAAACCTATAACTTAAGCTAAACGATTTGTAATAACTCTATCAATGTAAATTCGTTGAATAAATTTACTTCAGCCATTAGGGTAAGGCGATTCGACCACAACGTGAAACTACACATACCAATATGCTAGAACAGATTGCTTTAAATACTCGTTTTTGTTAGCTCTGTAAACGATCAGAACAATTTCCCAATATATAGTAAATAGCTCATCTTAAACAACTTCTGAAAGACACATTCCAAAAATGACACCACCTGCTTCTCCACCTTGTTGCAGCGGTATTTGTAATAACTCGTAGTGCAACTCGTGGCACCGTTTTGTAATGTTGGTGATTGACTTCAATAATTTCTTCTTTTTGTCTTCTCTACATGAAAAAGATTTGAGCGGGCTGGATAGTTTTTCTCACGACCCCAGACATTGCCTAAAATACCTAACGGAAAAAAAATAAAACCTTTTTAAGACGGCGTAAGACGCGAAACGTGGATTCGTAACATACCTCGGATTTGTCCGACCTAAAACCAGTTTTTTTTACATTGATATTAAATATTGGTCAAAAGCAATAGCTGGGGCCAACCAACAGCCTTGTATAACCACTGTATATTGGTATCAATATGCCCTAGGAATCAAGGAGCTCTAATAAGAAGATGCCAATGAAACGGCGTCTACAATAGTGAACAAGAGGATATTGAACAAGAATAAGCGGAAATAAGGCCGTAAGACATTGCTCCCTTAGATGTAAACCCTAATGTAAGCTAAGCTATGGTGATGATCTATTGTTGTGCGTGACATTGCTTTCCTAAGCAAAAGAACCAAGGTTTTTCGATACGACGCGGTTTTGTCTTTGAAGGCTGAAGCCTAATTAAGTCAGGGAACTGCGTCTTTCAATTGCACCGAGGCAGTGCAAACATTAAAGCTGATACTGACTACTGGTATCACTACCAGCCATGCCGCATTTCGAAAACTATTGTTTTAAGGTTTATGAATCTTAGATTCCTGTGTAAGGTGGGGGCACAGCAGTAGAATTGGGCTAATCGGCATACTTGTGAAATTCTCGTAATTGGTAATGATAGTGCATTCAGAAACATCGTTTTTTTTTTTTTTTTTTAACAATATTTGTTTTCTCTGCATGATGATAGTATTCCTTTAAATAGTACAGGACTCAACATCCAGGACTCAACATCCAGGACTCAACATCCAGGACTCAACATCGCTCAGTGTTGCGCCGCGCCGCCAGGAGTAGACTTGCCCTGAGGTCCCTCACAGAAACAAACCGTGATTAGTTCAGTTTCCAGTTGAAGCGCCATCCGTCTCAACATACACCGCACGTTTGAGTGAAAAGGAGCCCGGCCAAACGGTAGCCGCTATGCATACCTATGCTTCTGGTACGCGATTCGCCTACAACATTTGGCGACGAAAAGATGACCGCTAAATCGCCTTGGGCTAGTGACTAGATCGATTAATATCAATCGTCTGGTGTTACGCGGTTTAGACACGAACTAAAAAAAGAATCCAATTGAACGATTTTGGACAGGAGATATTACGTCGGTCAGGTGACAAAACTTCGTATCTCAAAAACAGTGATATGTCCAGGAGGGCCAAAAAACTGGTCTGCCTTGATAGTAGTATTTTTACTAGAAGGCTCCTTTTTTTTGATAAAAGTTTCCTGTAATTAGGTGCTATTTTGCATTAAATTATGTTACAACATAAATCACCAAAGTTACAAGGATATGTACTTTATTTTTATGAGATACCCCAAGCGATTATATGGGCCACTGTCTGAGCTGAACAAATTCAATAAATATTGATTAATCATGACTTGTTTATTCATCATGATGGCCTGTAAATCGTATTTCAACTGACGTACAGTAAGAATGTGTACATTCATTAATAAGTTAGCCCGCACCTAGTGAGCATCATACCACACCTAGCAAGTTGCCCCACACCTAGCAAGTTGCCCCACACCTAGTGAGCACCATATCACAGCTAGCAGGTCGCCCTGTACACCTAGTGAGCACCATATCACAACTAGCAGGTCGCCCTGTACACCTAGTGAACATACTGGTACTGTATTTATAGAGTTTTGGGTTTTTTTTTAGGGAGGGGAGGACATTTTCTTTTTACTTGATAGTGGTCAAAAAGAGCTTATTCATCTGCAATTTCGACAATTTCCTTCGCAAATTCCTTCCGTCCATATTTCAACTGCAGTTGAAGAACTCTGTGACAACAATACAAGGAAAGCATCCCCTTTCAAATCCGAATTTCAGTCGTACAATAAGATCAAGGGAAATAGATTGAATGAGATGCTCATTGTCTAAAAGCCCCTGTCGTGTAGCAGAGGCAAGCAGAGAGAACAACCACCAGTTATACTCATGGGCCGTACACAATATATGGATCCAGCTATACATTGTCTGCAATCGGCATGCCCACAAGAGACTGGGTACACGACAGAAACTTATTTACTCACGGACTTGGCCACTTTGGGGAAATTACATAGAATATCGGCAATCTTTGTGATGAGAATGAAAACAAGATGTAAGTGCACGTTGGTGGTTGTTGGTTAATAATTAAGTGGGGAATGCAGTTTGGTTGGCGCCCCTTGACGAAATGATCGATTGTTGTTAGGGTACTTTGCGTATGAAGGGACTAATGTGATGGCTTGAATTGAAGCGTAGGAAAATAAATCAGGGTACATTGGCTTTGATTAATCCAAGACGACAAAGAAGAGGTCGCCAATACCGAATCAAAGGACCTACATGTAATCCCGCATGTACAGACAACCACTGATGTCTGGACTACACATCCTTGGACACAATGACCTCAAATCGAATGATATGACCTTCCCATACAATGCACCTCATGTATGTAATGGATTAAACTACATGTATATTATACACTCCAGAAGCCAACGGGTTTGTAAAACAAGGGTTGACCTGACGTCTGGAGATAGTCTCCCAGTCTACAGATAGGCTTCCTGTCTACTTGTTCTTTTTAAAACGGGAAACATGCCCACTTTTTTAAGACTAAAATGTTTACACATTTCAAGAATCTAGGGCAACATTAAGAATTAGGAATTTGTAATAAATTAGGAAAACTGGAATCTCTGGTTTTTAGTTATGAAAACTATCAGAATTTTGAGATGCATGTATCTTACCAGTAATATCATTACTAAATGTTGTTATTTGTAGATATCCATATTTTGTAGTTTTGGAAGAAATTTCTGAGGCCATATATTTCACTTGGAAAGATTACCATATAACCAATCACGAAGCCAATCATGCCAGTACAAAGTCATGTGATACAATGGTAATGTGTAATTGGGCTGTGCTAAGCAGATACTTTCCCTGTTCCAGGCTGTTTCAGGTTGAAGCCTCCGCCAGTAAACCGGGGTCCGTCTGTCCTCTGAGGCTGTATGGGTGCTGAGCCTGCCTGCACTATGGTACGATCGCGCTCCCTGCAATTAAATACACACATACAGTGTTTCTTTATGTGTCTGTCATGGTGAAACTTGTGTCACAAGCTCAGTCTTGCGTATTGAATGTCAATCTTCAAGTAAAACAACATATACCACGACCATAAGAGCTTTTCTTGAGGGTTCTTGAAGTTCTAACATTTCTGGTGTTAATGTCTGCCTCCTCAAATTCGTCATGTTTTTTTTTCTTTTTTTAAATCAACGGCTAGGCTCTTAATACCGACTAGCGCACTAAATTGTATACTAAGCAGGAATTTAATCACTAGTGTAGAATGAAATAAGCAAACCACAAACTGAAACCTGTTCTAAAGTTACAAATCTACCCTGCTATAATTCGGTGACAGAGTACCGGTATAAGCATTTCACAGACAAAAAGAAACATGAGCATGCATTGAGAAGCTATCAAGTCCAACATGCCCGTGGCAAGCTGTCAATCCTACTAGGTGTTATAGTCAGTTACTGCTGGTCTTTATCTGCTTCTTCAACTTGTTGTTGTCATCACTATCTGTTTGAACCATGAAAACTTAATCAATATAACACTACAGAAAATGTTCGCAAAGTCTTATTCAAGTTGTGAAATAGAATCCTAAGGTACATAAGGTGATATTTCTTCCAAAAGATTTTTCTTCCTAAGATATTTTGGCTGAGAACTTCATACTTTGTCGAATGAAAATATGTATGGTAATATCTGTGGCTGGCTCTGGCCAAAGCAGACGCTAAAATTGAGTTCAAAATTCCAAATTTTTTAAATATCGTATCCATATCCCTGCCCTTTCCCTTTTCATATACAAATTAACAAACATGTCCTGATATTATAGTTGCTTAAACAATGGAAAAAACTAGGTACAGAGTTCACAATACAGTTAAAAGTTCAAGACACTCACACTGGATTCTTCATGGATTTTAACACTTTTCTCATTATTTTCGTCGTAATTCTTTTGGGACCATGATAATCTCGGGAAGCTAGTCTTTTTTTCCCAACATAAACATTTCAAGTTGAACTCTGCACTATAATTTTTAGACCTTTTTCTCGCTGATGGAGAAGTGCCTGGTTTTGCCAGCCTAGTGCTGGTTGACCTTTGATATTATCATAGTATCGCCGAAGCGTAGCCTCACTAGCAATAGACAGGTGCCCTCCAACATCAAGGTGTTACATGTACACATAATTACTGAATGGTTATTTATATCTACTAGCCAATGAGTGTTTCATTAGTACCGTAATGAAGAATGTATACAATACCACGCAGTAATGTTGTGTGGATGATCATTATTCAAACACAGTACTTTACATGCACAAATATCTAATGTATATAAATTTCTAAGTGGTGAACGATGCAAAGGATGATAAGGCAGACTTTCTTGGGTACATAGTGCTCAAACTGCAGTTAAACCAAACTCTGCCATTTCTGATCAAATTATACTTTCCGAGTTACTACCATCCAACACAGAGACATACCTAGCATCATGTGTGCTTATAATGATTAACATCTCTTCATTGCGGTGGTTTTAAACTGTAATAAATCCTTGTCATCAGGTTCTACTTTTTCGAATAGTTTATGTGTAGTCAATCATGTACACAAGAAATGAACTGGGTAAACAGTAGAGCATTACTGCAATTTATCAATGTCAAAAACAGCCAGCCACAATCACCATTATAGAAGCAGACATCTAAACCACTGCCAGTATGACTTAAGGAATCAGCACTTAACAATCGTATGTATTTCATTTGGGAAAAAGTGGTTGATATAGTTACAGAGCCTACCGGGGGTGGGTCTATATCGTATTGAGAAAGGTAGCTGCTTTTGCAAAATTTTATTGTACAAAGTGTAAAGATTGTATTACTTGTCGGACTTGTTTTATACACATTAATCTGATCATTATTACACAGCCATTCATGGAATAAATGAGGGCAAAACAGGACAGTCCAAGTACGTGGTAGTTAATTCTTCTGTAATTATAAACTTAAGTTAATTTAAGTTATAAAGATTTATCGTTTAATTCAAAGCAACTTCACTTTTCTCTGAGTTTTTTTGTAAATAAAAGCCAAAACACATTCATTCTTTGTCAGTTGACAATAAAGATATAATAAAAACAAAAATAATTTTTCAAAACTATCCAATCAGATTGCTAACATCGTTCTAAGGATGGTCTCCTGACAATGACTACAACATACTAGTGGAAACGTTGACAGACTCTACAGGTTCCAACGCATTCATGCAAGCTGTAACCGTACGTGTTAGCTGCCTAATGTACTGCAACATCAGACTTATTTTGATATGCGTACTGGATACCTGCAGTTTAAGGGTAAACCCAACTGGAATTTACATTCCAAATGGAAAGTCAATAATCACCAAATAGTGCAAATATTACCAAGATAATGAGAACACGTACCTTGCTTGCTGCTCTTTGCGCTTCTGAGTGTAATATTTTTTCTTGACTTCTTGCAGTTCTCTAGCCAGACGTTCAATCTCATATTTGTACTCCTGCACCTGGGATTCATACATGTTCAATTCAGAAGCCATTCCCTGATGAGGAGAGAGAGAGAATGAACTGATCAGTCCTGTTTACAATTGTAAATTTTCAATCCTTTTAGCAAAAATCCATTATCCTAAGTGTGCAGACAGATCCTCCGAGTAAATGCATACCCATTACACACTTGGTTTTATCTTTAGCTATAAAATGCGGTCAATATATAAACCACACTCTTATAAAGTAATGTGCTATTGCCAGTAAGTTCGGTCTGTCCCATAATGCCTGCATTTGTTGAACCAGTTAGAATACACAGAGACCATGAAGATATGTCCACAAAAGCTTCATTATGTACCAGCACATTATTATATTGACTAGTATCACAGACAGTAGCTAATCACAAGACCCTAAACATGGTGGGAAACTTGCCCTCCACCTGCTGTCTGAGGTAGCATCCATCATTTAAGAAGCAAGCCATTTTGTGAGATACCAATATGGAAGTGACCAATTCACCACTTAGGGTTAGGGTGTAATGCATCAGGGTTATGGTGTAGGGTTATGGTGTAGGGTTATGGTGTAGGGTTATGGTGTAGGGTTATGGTGTAGGGTTATGGTGTAGGGTCAGGGTTCCCAACACACAGTATACAGCTTTAATGCTTTAAATATGGTGAAATACCATCGTATGGTCCACACTGAAGTGAAGATAGTATACAAATATACACTGTCTTGAGAGGTTCTGGTTAAAACTATTGGCAAGAGGTGAGTCCAATAGTACTATTTGCTTAGGGGCGTACTATTGGAGTCACCGAGGACAATAGTTTTAACCAGAACCTCGAAAAGAAGGCAGTGTATATTTGTTTTATATTCTGCATCAAAAATTGAAATCCTGTACGCTCGCTGAATTTTCAACTCCCTAATAGTACTTCTACTCCCAAATTCTACTCCCAAATAGTACTTTTTCAGAGCAACCTTAAAATAGTTGAACTATTTCTGGTCACGTGAACAGCTCTCGACCAATCCAAAACCAATAAAGTTTTGATGCAGGATATAAAAATTAATAACAAGAAAAATATCAAGTTGGGTTTTCTGTCCATGCTGGAATCTGTGCATCGTGACTGCATAAGGGCCGACTCTAGTTATTCAGCCCGATAGTACTGCCCCCTCAAGCTGCAGCGGTGAGGCGCCCCCAAGCAGGACCAATTACCTAAAAGCATTCTGTTTTAACATTACCCCAAGTAAAATGTGATATCATATCATGTAACAGCGGTCACGGTAAAAACAAAAATATTAATTTCCGATATTCAATCCATATTGTTTCTCAGTGCGCAGCTCAAATCCATTAGAAATAGATTGAATAGTCAGCAGCCTTTTATATATACCATTGAAGGTCTTCCTACTGTGTGCATTATATAGTACTCAGTGAATTAAACAACAAAGCGTAACACACAACCAGCATAAAAAACCATGATGAAATGGGATGCTGTAATGTAGATACTATTTCGATAGGAAATTGGTGTATGTCATTATCACAGTAAGAGATGTACTGTCAGATTTCAGACCGTTTTTACCTTGGGAAATAATTATTCAAATCAATATATGGCACTAAAACAAATTCTTGTCAGAATCCATTTGCAAAGACAGCAATGCTCTGCTACTATTCATGGATAGATTTTATCATGCTGTATATAGTTTTAAACCTTGTGACAAGGGCAAACCACTAAATCATCAATTCAAAACTATTTCTGAAGGTGAAATACATGTAGATATGAAATCGACCCATTTCTAAAATAGACAAAATTGATAGGTTTTTTTGTTTAACAACCAGTATACATGTAGCGATGTACTGATAGAAGTGGAAGCTCAAGAACATTCCTTCCTATTGAGTTGTGCAGACAAATGTTGTCCCTAGCCCAGCAATTATAAAGTGTGCCCCAAGGACTATTTTGGAACATGGGCGGATCTAGAGGGGGGGTCCAGGGGTCCGAACCCCCCCCCCCCCTTTTTTCGGGGAGGAAAAAAACGTTGGGGTGTATCCGTGGAACAAGCAACTCACCAGACACATTGTGTACTTAAAAAAGTTGGCTTGTAATAGCGCTGAGTTCCAGAACATCCGTATAATAATATATATTATACAAATAAAATTTTACAGTAAAATAATTTCAGATTGTTTTCTATTTGATTGAACCCCCCCCTTTGAAAAAATCCTAGATCCGCCCCTGTGGAACATCACTAAATGGTGGAGGTTCGAATCTCCGCTTGATAATTATACGAGATCCGAATCGTTGGAGCCGAAACTGATCGCTGTGTAAACCTGGAGTTTCAGCTTGAAATGTGGGGTGTGTTCATAGCTATCAGCGTTTAGATACAAAGAGTTAATGATCACCTACATGTAGCACTGATCAGTAGGCACTGCCGCCGACACCGACTTCTGCACTACGTAGTTACATACTGCTAATTCAATATAACAATACTGCAACTCAAAAGATTGCACTGAAAGAGCCGTTTGTTAGTGCGGACCTATTATGCATAAATTAGCCTCCAAGTCAAATGTTAATGTAGAAATGGAAGACGGTCCAAAGGGTATCCTTTTTTACATTCAGTTTACACCATGCTGCTTATGCACGTACCTCGAGCAGTAACCTTCATTGCTTCTATTGATAACAATTATGTGTGATGTTAGTGGTGATCCCTATTAAGGCCAACATTGGGTTTTTGTTACTTAATCATTGGTTTTACTTCTGGCTTCTTTAGCCCATGCACAGATGGCTGCCATTGGTAACAAACATGTACGACTCTCTTCTCCTGATAATAGGTTACACTATTACCATTTCATCCAAAAAAATTGAAATTGATGAGCTCGTTGTTGGACAAAGCAAACTTGTGCTGTCGATTTAACTGTTCGTAGAGAGGGAAAACATGTATTGTTGCTAAAAAGGTTTAATACAAGTTGGTACTGTACCAGACCAACAACAGCCAACGCTGATCAATATTGCAGGGATACTGTCAAAGTCTTGTAACTATAAGGTGTGGCAATTTATCCGTATAGTAAAGGGCACCAGCTCCATTAGAAAATCCATTCTAAATTCATTTAGAATGCTTTGTATAATAATGACAGGGGTAGCTGCAATACATTTTGTTATTGATCTTAACAATAAAACGATGTTTAAAAATTATATACGCTAGTTTCTCTTTTTGGGTTAAAGTGGGGCTCTTACCGATCACGCAAAGAGAAACAGGAATATGTATTATATAAAACAAGTTCTTCTGATTCGAA
>JAVCKS010041617.1:0-11032 GCA_032273685.1 Pteraster tesselatus
ACTACCGGAAAACACCGGAAAACTACCGGAAAACACCGGAAAACACCGGAAAACACCGGAAAACTAACCCTAACCCTCACCCTATTCCCTAACCCTATTCCCTAACCCTAACCCTCACCCTATTCCCTAACCCTAACCCTCACCCTATTCCCTATTCCCTAACCCTATTCCCTAACCCTAACCCTAACCCTCACCCTATTCCCTAACCCTATTCCCTAACCCTAACCCTCACCCTATTCCCTATTCCCTATCCCTAACCCTCACCCTATTCCCTAACCCTATTCCCTAACCCTCACCCTATTCTACCTCACCCTATTACCCTATTCCCGAACCCTTGTATAACCCTATTCCCTAACCCTAACCCCTAACCCTAACCCTAACCTTAGAAGTTTTCCGCTAGTTTTCCAGTATTTTCCGGTGTTTTCCGGTATTTTCCGGTATTTTCCGGTAAATAGTACCACCGGAGTTATTTAGGCAAAAATATATTTACGGTCCAAATATGACTTTAGCAGTTATTTTACGAGGTTGACAAAATGATATACCGGTATATCGATTTGGTGGTTTTTGTTTTAGTCCGCAGCTAGCACTCCGATCTCCTTCACTTGCACAGCCGGTTCAAAATCAAAAGCCCACACGTGATTTTTGCTCGTGATTTTAATCTTGGGTTTCTTCTCAAGCAAAATTTCTTCCCACCTCATAAAACAGATTTTGTCTACGATACATCGGACGATACGAAGCTGTACATAAAATTATACACTTTTCGGAGGATACAACAAAATTGTCGCAATAGTTGCACGATTAAAGAATGCAAAATGGAAAATGTTTCACATAGTATTCAGAAGAATCGTTTTTACATGGTGTTAAAATATTACACTTCTTAAAAACAAATTTATTTTGGATAAGATAAGTTTCTTTTCCAAAGATCTTTCATTTGACTTTCTATTCATTGCACAGACTTTTTCCTAATGGTTGCATGATCGTCCATCTCTGCGGCGTTAATATTCATCAATCGTCAGCCAGGAATATACACCGAGCATTTACTTAGCCTTAACAAAAATATAATACTGGTTCATAGACTGTTTTTCGCCAATGAACATTTTGAACTTGCTCTAATACAATATTAATGATAGTAATATAAAAAAATGGCATGAATGGCAGTGATGAAGATAAACCTCTGTTTATACATGGAAAATACAGAACTACTAACAAGATAATTGACCGAATCATTCTGATCATATCGCCGCCAAAGTCTGCTAAATTGCACATACACATTACACGACGCATGCCAAAAAATTAACATGTATATGATAACTTTATGTACAACCCTGTGACCAAGATAATATATTATTCCATGTGTACCGCAGAAAACTGGCCAAAAAGGGGATATAGTTCAGTTTATTTCAATATTTTATGGGATGGAGTTTTTTTTAAACAACCCAGTAATTGTATCCAGGTTACTGAGATTTTGTATTTGTTTGTGTATTGATTCACCGTTTGTTTACAGACATCTGCAGAAGATATGATACACTTATAATAGATTAGCATACCTAGATAAAAATTATTTTTCAAAATCCTTTAACATGTTGTGTTATTAAAGGCACTTGCCTTAGATATGCAAGTTTAATAGTCTCCAGCTCGTGCGAGACTGTAAAAACATCTGCACGGTGAAAACACTTGCACTGGAGGTTGCGATGTGTCTTTACTCTCAAGCAGAGAACTGTAAACTGTTAAAGAAATTATGGAACCCGAGAATAGAAAACAAATTTGAAGATAATTGGAATTTAATTTGGAATAATTTGCCAGTGCCCTCGAAATAAGTTCACGGGTTTGTTTTAAAGTGTAAAAAAGGGCAGACGTATGTGACAAAGTAAATTAGAAACGGAGATAAAGAGAACGGGCAACAGTATAGACAGGAGTGATGGGACCACATGTGGTTCTTATTTGGAAATTATTTTAAACTGTATGAGTCAAGATTAAGAGATAAAAATAAACCATAATTTAGGATGCTGTATCAAAAAAGTCAACATTATGTGGCCGAATGCCCCATAATGAGCCTGGCATTGAAGTGCACCGATGTTGGTAATTTAGAGTCATATTTCGCCAAATTTCAATTAAACGAAAAATGTTTTCTCTATTCAGTAAAAACCCATTGTCTATCAAACGAAATAGTATTTCCGGTTGTTACAAGTCACGTCACATACAATACCATGGGAACTATTTCTGCCAAATTGGAAATCATCTTTTCCCACGGTGTGAGTTTTTACGTGAAACATTTAATTTGAAAATCTTTCCATTTTTTGTTCTTGTTGAGATTCCACAGTACCTTTATTTATGCTGAACTATTATGAATGCTTTATTTAAATTTGACGATAATTTTTTATGCCAAATTTAATATTTTTACCAGCGCCGATTAACAGCACTGATCATGTACTGGTTGCTGGCATTTCGACACTAGCAAAAATAAAGGACTGTTTTTTTTTGCATTCACTTTTATTGTTATTCTGTATGTGGAGATTCACATGCAGAAAGTTATCAATTTTATTTAAAAAATGTTTATCTGCAGTAAATCCCCCGACCACATAAAATTAAAAAAAGACAGTTAGCCCTAGTCTACTGGTTAAAAAATCTATTGAGTGTAATTTGATAGGTCATACAGGTGATTATTGAATAGTATTAAATGTTATAATTATATGGCAATTGTTCAAATTATAAAACCTCTAATTATGTGATTTGAGCTGAATTGTTTGTTTGACATCATTTACCAGTGTACCCTAACTCATCAACCGATGAACATATACAAATTCGTTCGTAATAAATAATGATTTAGAAAACCCTAAGTCTACCAGTATGCGGACGCCATCGCCTACTTTTGGACACATACATCTTCAAGAAATATTTCAAAAAAATGTACGGGTCTGTAATGTGGGAGCTAGAGTTGGAAGAAACGGCTTTGGTATTTCCAGAAAAAAACCTTACCATCGGTTAAAGGGTTAGGATTAATCCACAGCATGTAACATACAGCCAACATTCTATTCATTCTATGAATTCTTAACATGATGCTACATATCCAGTGACCGGAATTATTTGATATCACACACAGAACACTTGGAATAAAATGCTCGTCTCCAGCAATGGTGTGTCATCGTGCAGTACTGCAGGATTTGTTATGATACATTGACAACAGCAGCCCCCCAATCGATGATCGCTACGGTATGTACTACGGTATGTACAGCTGCAATGTGTCTTCATCACTAAGACAACGAACACCATTGTTGCATAGTAAGAAATCTGGAATAGAGAAAATGAAAAAACTTAATGGTATCAGTCAAGTCAACATATAATGGGATTTCAAAATGAAGTATTTGCATATTCCCACTCAACAACTAAGAAAGTCAAATATTCTGGAATCAAATTAGGAAATCCATAATTACTGTAAGGATGTACTGTCCTATTTTAGATTTTACCCTTAAAGCTGCCTTTTATAATCTATTAGGTAAAACGTCTTTAATTATCATTTCAACATTTAACATTAGTTCTCCAAGTATAGCAATGGGTTCGTAAATGAAATCATGAGATTCCTAACTTACCAGAATCTCTATGTAATATATATATGTGAGAGGAAACAAGAGAAGTTAATGACAAAAGAGTAATGTTTCTATTGTTTTAAATTCTTTGAAATACCAACCACTGTTTAAATCTGTCCCTTTTGAGCTGGGTGACTAATTTATTGAAATTATACCCAGATACATAATCAAAATGGTGACTGACAATCAGAATCAGCACCAATCGCTTATATCTGTTAAAAAATCCACTCTTTTGTAGTAAATCATTTCAAGTGCAAAAGTCTGTCAGCTCTTAGTCCTACAGACTTGTAGTATACCACCTCACAAAGGGGTTATCTCAATTTAATATTTAGCTCTAGTTACAAACACTCACAGGACACTTACAACAGCTATTTCCTCCTTCCCCTCACCAATCCACAAGATATCGATATCTATCTACACTGAATACAACTGGCCAAACTAATGCTAACTCGCAGGCAGTGCACCCCCCAGCTTGCAATGACTTACCCCCTCTTTAAGATCCTAACCCCCATTGAAAAAGTCCTGGCAATTCAAGCCGCTGCCAGTGTACCCATCACACCTAGATTATTTTAGCAGTACTGGTACCTAGTCACAGATACTAGTATCACCACTGATCATCACATGAACTTGAAAATGGTTCAGTAGACTATGAAAAACTAACAATAAAAATGGTGCGCAAACCACGTTAGTGTACAGGCACAAATTATCCAGTTGGCTTATCAGAGGAAGCAAGGACCTATGCTACACAAATAAAAAAATTCAGAGAAAATACGACAACACAAATGAGACGAACAGGATAATATAGATTTAATGCAAGAAACAGAAAAAGAGAAAAGTTTAATAATCAACACATTGAACACAGATACAGAATGCTCAAGTACAAACAGGAAAGAAACGACAATTAACAATTTACACGTGTGCTGTGCAAAGTGAGTTATGGAATACAGTTTAGTTTTCAATAATTTTAGCCTCATTACCGACCCCAAAACTGTTATTCTTTGGGGAGCTAGTATGCATCACACCCCAGCTCCTTTCATACACTTCCGATTATTTACCATTTGCTCTTAAACATTTGAAGGATAATCGAGATGGTAGAGACCAGAGTGAGCGACAAATTCTGACTTTTTCTCCAGCAGTCTATTTCTGCGCTAAGCATTTTGTTTGCGTCAACAGCAATTAGTTATTTAGATATAATGCGGTGAATTCCCACTATACGACATTGTCGTTTATTCTGCATACCTCTATGATGATTTGTGATTTATTTCTAAGCAAAAGATATGCGATTGGTGGGGAAAATGGTTCTTGTATTCTACTTGTATTTAGCAAACAGTCTCTCCTTTGATTGCAATTAGCAGTGGTGAATAAACGTTCCGTTTCGTTCCCTATATAGTTTCATCTACATGTATTACACAGCAACACATACATTAGTATTACGACAAACAATTACTAACAATACATGTTATAACATTTACAGACTATGATGTTACAATGACATAACAAATAAAAACAACATTAACATTTTAAACAACAATAACCAGAAAATCACAAAACACCACTCTCCTTTGACTAATTCTTAGTGTAGGTGTACAGATTGTTCACAAAATCAATGTGGTAGCAATGTGCATACATAAATAGACGTAAATATCCGTTAAAAAGATGTAATGTCATGAAACAAAATTGGTTATGTAAATTGTCTGAACTTTCTATCCTAACTAAAAGCAAAATGTATTTTAAATCGACATGCAATTTGATAGTTTCTTCAGCATGCACAACCAAACATGCACACTTCTCATTGGCCCGTTTATATATTTTCGGTATTGATTCTTATAAGGTTTTTCTCTAACACAAAACTGCAAAAACACTCCCCAGTAACAAACTTTGTAGCAACACTAGAACCCACAGAATGAAAACGACTGGCTGCTTTTAATCTGTAATAACCTTCCTACAGTTGATTTTTGCTCAAATCAGTAAGCTTCTTGATCTTAGAGACCGTTTGTTTGAAGTAAGGGATTTACATGTAAGCACGTGTTAATGAAGAAGAAATGAGGAGAGTGAATAGAATTGAACCACACAAACACAGAATAAAAACTACAATCTTGGACAAAATTGTTGGGACACTTGGCATGGACAGTCATCCAGCATTGAGTCGGAGTGATTATTTGTCACAGTGGCAATGAATGAAAATTATCCAGGTGTTCCAAGTCAGCTTGGCCTTGAAGGTAGTTGTACAACTACAAAATGTGTAAACAAAATGGCAGAACCAGTGACAAATGACACGGACAGTACCAACAATAACAGGGCCGGAGGGGAAATAAGGCAAGGATATTAATTACAAAACAAATTCTGCCATGACAAGATCAGAATAGAATCTCTCTACAAAGAGAATTGCAACAACCTAAAATTTGAAGGCCAATTTGTTCCCCTGCATGTGGAAAGCATCTGCATAAAGCATGAAAAGTAGACATGTATTGGTCATGCGTCCTGGATTCAAAATGGCTTCATGACCAGAATTTATTGTCACTCATGGATCCGACTTTGTGGAGCAATACTTAGCAGTGCCAGATCTTAAGCTGTTCTCTTAGGATTTTCGATAATGTGCGCTAAGTTTCGCAGATTTATCAAAGGTTCCACGACGAAACAGCCAATTGTGTACTGCGGCTTAACATGATTCATGTACAGTAGTACACGGAATTGACACACACACAGGAATACAGCCCTTGTTTCTTTTCTTGAGGTTTATATACATCTTTAGTGCACATCCTAATTGCACAGTATGTTGTAAAACATTATCAAACGACAATATTACACAAATGCTGAAATTAAGTTAATAGGTTTCTTGACATCGTTTTTAAAAGCGGAAACGCACTAAGTACTGCAAGATATTTATTCACACAGGTACAGACATACATAATATCTAGCAGCCAAGACGTCAGTGTCAACTTCTGTTTGACATATGCACACATTTTGGTGTTGTAATACTTTTGTGATCTATCACTGTGAAATTAGAATAAAGTTGAAATTTTCTATTTTATTGCAGTTATAAATCATACTGCATGTACTGGTACCACTTCTTGACAGACCTCATGTCTTTCACAAGCTGTGTACTGATCTTCGAACCCACCCCTACCCAAGTGTATGCATTAGAGAAAGGCCTACCAGTACAAATCTATTTTCTCCATTTATGACTATTCTTATTCACGCCCACGGGTAATTATCATGTCAGCAATTCTAGTGAGCATATACTAAGCAGACGTTTCAGATTTTGACACTGATGTCTGATAGCTTCTGACAGACACTCTAGTAATCGTCTCAGCTTAAGCCCAACATTTCTTGGTCATCTTAACGTTTTGGTTATTAGCTGACCAGAATCCTTTTTTTTCTCTCCAAACAATTAGGCAGCTGAAACAATTATTTCTTTACTTTGTTTGCTTAGATTTTTGTTTAATAAAATATATCTCAGCTTTTCTATCAAGACTTTACACGCTTCCAATGTTACATAATGTTACGCTTTGTTGTCAAAAGTTGCTGGCTTTTTAAAAATCCACCCTCGACTTATAATTGGTCAATGTTATTGCAATTACTTAATTCTCTAGGAGCTACACATACCAGTACACATAGTCCTAGGAGGTAGGAATTATTATGACCAACAGAATGTTATTTCAACCAGCACTTAACATACATACATTGCGACTTGTTCCACTTGTCTAAGGATGAATGATATAATTATGCCAAGTTTCACATTAATCGCTCAGGGTTGTGACATTTTGGGTTCAAAGGGTACATGTAGGTGTTTTCCCCCTTGAAAACAACAGACAATAATATTAATATAAAAACAACACGATTACTCTAGCATTAAAATAGGGCAATCAAGAAATGTACTTAATACATTACCAAGTGTATTTCAAATAAATCCCTGCCAAAAAAAACAATACAATTAAAACCCTGCATATCAAACAAACAGTAACTCCAGTCAACATTCATTTTATCAGTAAAGTGGTGCCATTACATATATATAACAATTTTCCTGGCCACTATCCCAATTTTTAGGCTTCTTTGTAATTATACAGAATCCAACCCTGATAAAAAAAAACAAAATCTAACTGAAGAATTTTACCACATCAGCATTTACACGATCCAGATTTATTTAACTTCTAAATAACTACCTCAGAAATAGCAATTTAACATTATAACATTACGGCAGTACATTCGAGAAACAAACTTCCGATGACATACACAAACAATAACTAAACACTTATTTTCAATGTGCTACATTTCTTTTTAGGCAATTATCAATAAATTATATAATTACTTTGACAAACAAAACACAGCCACTAATACCAATCTAAATGATAAGCAACTACTAACAACACACAACAAAGAACAAAAACAGCAAACTGTTATTAAAGTTAACATAATTTTTTTAATGAAAAACTAACTATCACTAAATGTGAAATAAACACAAGAACAAGCACAAAACAACCAATAAAGATAAAACTAAAATTAAAATCACCAACAGGCCTAACGATCAACAAACACCAATGAATACTCGGCATCCTACATAATACGTGTTCGCGTAGATTGTCTCTAAAAACGTGAAGCAGTTATTTTTTATTTCTTTCAGGAGTTAAACTTTCATTTGCCACATGACTCAAACAACAAGCCCAAAATCACTGTTGAATTTGAAAATTAATAAAAAAAAAATTATATTTTGATCTCGTATTTTCATGATACAACTTAAAAACATATTGACCGAACATCCACGGCCATAAAAAATAGGTAAATTAACTTTTTAGAATTTTTAATTTTTAACTTACAAAAATGAATCATCAATTTTCATTTCCCATTTAAAAATTACTTTAATACCGTACGTAGTTTTTGTATCAAGCTTGTAACAAAATAAAAATAAACAAAAAAAAAATCAATTTTTTTCCCCAGATTATTGTCTATGTTTGGTTCTCAAAGCTAATGGGTAGGACCAAACTTAGTTACATTTAGAATTCAGTCATACGTTTAAAGTCAAAGGTTAGAACGTGCACTGTAATCAGGGTTTAATTGCAAGAGTTACATGTTAGGTTTTTGATGTTCCTATTGGTGCAATAATTGTCAACTAGTAGTTTTGAGCTCAGAAACTAATTATACGGAACCAGAGTATTTCACAACAAAATGGGTGAAAAGAAAAGTAAGGCATCTAAATTGCATTTTTGTTATGAGTAACTAGTTATGAGTCTAACATTTGTTTTGTAGATGTTGATTCAAGATCCCATTGTACCATTTCTCAAATTGTTCAGTTTGACAGGATGATCACTTATGTAATTGCACTACTGTGTGAAATTGTAAGTCTAACTTTTCGCAAATTTAATTCATCCTTAACGGTGGAACTTTCAAAATGCTCTATTTTACTATTGTATTGCCATGACAGGCCACATTTAGCGCAGTACCTTCCACAAAATCGAGTTAGTAGTATAATGGTAGTGAAGAACCACAAGTGAATCCCTTGTATTACCAGAGTAATTTGTGTGGTTCTGGGGAGGAATTATTACTGCTTTGCTAAGGATATTTAATTCAATTGTGGCACATGCCTTGCTAAAACCGGTTCATGTTATAAAAAAAACAAAATTAAATAAAACAAAATGTAAAGTAAAATGTTTTTTGCACTCTAAATAAAAAGTAGATAAAAAAAACAAAGCACACAACAAACTTTGATGTCACCAACTTGAAAATGCACTAATGGTTTTCGCTGTAAAACATTTAAAGGTGACACTACCTGCAATATTTGGTTCTTGTTTTAGATTATTGTACACAATGAGCCGTATTAGTTATCGCACATTGATAACAGTATACAACAGTGTTTCAGCAGGAACGTCTAGCCACTACTCTAACAGGTTTAATACGTACATGTTTTGATGGCAACAATTATTTTTCTGTGACGCAGTATGCACATATAAACAACACTGCCACCACATGACAAAACAGAGCACAATCGGGACTTCATTTTATGTGCAGGGGAGAACCGTATTTATCATCCTCACTCCAGATATATGTACAAGACGGCACACTGCACTGACATACGATAAATTATTAGATAAATGATCCTACAACGTATCTGTAAATATTGCCGTCACTGTAATTGGAAACACCAAGCGAAAAATCCATAAACACCACAGTCAGTGTCTCCTCTTAAGAAAACATTGTGTTTTGCAAGCAAACACCCAATAGACTAGTTTGGCTTACTACTTGAATAATGGCATAAATACTGGGCGGCTAAAATCAATGCATTTGTTTTGAGGCTACTAACAAAGTATGGCCACAGCAACTAAGACTATTTACAGATATTGCAATTATTACCAATTATTATTTAGGAACCTCCAAAAATTTAACAACATGAAACTCGGTCAATAAGCAATTCGTATGAGACAAATTAGATCGGAAATAACAATGACAAATGCAACAAAACATTCTACAATTAAACAATTACTAATGAGCTGGGGAAATAAAATACTAAAACAAAACCGGAAGAACCGAAAACAAACAAAAAACGAAACAAAACAGTAACTCGTGCTCTGCTAATTATTTTTTGACTGCTCTCTACAAATAATGAGCTATGAATTCCTCTTCTATCAGCATTATAAGTTTTATTAAACAATTTAAGGAAAATGTTTAATTCACTCTCATGGAGAAACTTACTCACGAAAAATCCTGCAAACACTCAACTACATTTAGAGCAGACATCACACAACAACATACCGGTTATGAAATAAGATGAGTATTTATTGACTGGAAAATGTACCTCCAGTAACACATTGAATGTAGAGGATTGATTAACAATAGTTTTTTTTTGGTAACATGGAGACGCCACAACAAGTAGATGGTTAATCCAGGGGGCAAACACGTACGATACGGTCAAGACGTGAACACTCTCAGACGTGGGACGAGAACAGCAACGGACAGAATCAGAAGTAGTGATCTGATCGGGTAAGAGTAGGTAGGAGGGGAAGTAGGTGTGGGAAGGGGAGGGGGAAAATGCCAGAAGAAGGAAAAAAATAATAAAAATAAATAAATGATGTTGTAAACATGTAAATAATAAAACACATTGCAAACATGAAACAAGTAACAATGGACCTATATTCTACAAAAAAAGAAATCATGAACAAATGTTGCTAACTGTTTCCAACATTGTGATCTGATAAACAAATGAATTTGTTCTTTAGGCTATATGCCGAGCTGCCACCATACGTTTCAATTTTGCATGATTTCAAAAACCAAAAGATCTTTCCTAATAGTCAAAAGAGGTATAACTACTTTAGTGATTTGTATACTTACATTATTTACCAAGCAATACTTTCAATACAAGACTATTTATTCATACTTGGGTGTTTCCATAAATTAGGGTACCAATTTGTTACAGTGTCCCTGTCACGTTGGGAAATGTACCATCTAATTACTCTTGA
>JAVCKS010041639.1:0-11028 GCA_032273685.1 Pteraster tesselatus
TATGCATTATATCTCTGGAAATAAAAATAACCAAAGAAATTTGTTCGTGCGTTTATATTTTTGTTGAGTATAGTTGAAACATGGTATGGGGTTAGGCGTAATGGGCCTTAAAAAATAGGGTAGGTAGGTAGGGATTTTTTTTTTTTTACTTCCGCTAAAATGGCGGTGTTTAACGTAACCCGATAACACAAAGCAAAAGAAAAGAACTCAACACATGTATTCGTTCATTCGGTGACATTTGTAAGCTACATAGCTAAAACCTATGTGTGTCTGGAATAGACCAGACTACTGTACTACCGGTATCGATCTAGGTCGCCTATAGAGGGCCGGAGGCACGCGCGTAAGGACTCGAGAAACGGTCAAAAATAGACTAGCCTACACTGGCATTCAAGATCGAAGGCATCGTTTTCAGTTTTTATAATAATTTATTGTATATCTATACTTTAGATTTTTATTTTCTGTCTGGAAATCAGTAAAAATGTCTAGGGTAGGCCCGTATTACTAGGGTAGGTCGGGTTACGCCAACATAACATTGTTTTGTTTATGCCTTAGTTGAAACACGGCGTGCCATGGCTTACTCACTTTTAAAACACTCCAAATCATACGTAATTTAGTAATACTAATTTTAAAAAGCTAAACAATAAAGTGAGTGGTCCAAACTAATTAGGAAATGAATCTTCAACAATTATTTTGTATAATGTAGCCTTGCTATGCCTTCACGTTATATTTTTCTAAATGATTTAATACTAGTATTTTACTAGGGGGCCTATGTTCTTTGTCCATGAAAGTTCCTACCTAGGCTGTATATATTAGGCCTAAGCTATGGTGGCTTTGGAGGGACATCAGATATCACCAACATTTTGGTGATATCTGATTTCAAATCAGGAAAATTATCAGCAACATTTTGGTGATGTCTGATTTCAAATCAGGAATCACCAAAATTTTTGTGATATCGGATGTCCCTCCAGAGCCACCATACTAATCGCCTGTATCATGATCTGTCAACCAGGAAGTGGGTGGGTCCGAATATAGAAATAGCTATCATGAGTTTTAGTCATTGTTGAATTGCTCCGTACACTCCACAATTTTCAATTTTGGGAGGGCGACCGACAAACTCGCCGTCCATTTATTACACTTACGTCTCAATAATTTCTGTCGTACCTATATATTTAAACATTACTATAATTAGCGTCTGTACAAAGGACCGTGCGGTATTGCTGGTCGTGGGGGAAACCCCTAAAATACGCAACTGAGCAATAAATTAAAACACATTATGTGGTCAGAAATAAGATAATATTTTATTTATAATTATTAAAGGCTACGATTTCGTAAGTATTAAATGGAATTTGTGGCAGCTCTTTGACTAACAACTAATTCACTTACCGAATAAACATGGTATACCTTCATTGAAAATGAGTCTTCAACTATTATTTTGTATAATGCAGCTCTGATATGCGTTCACATAATTTGTTTGATTTAATACTTTTACTAAGTATTCTACTAAGTTCTTTGTCCATGAACGTTCTTACTTTCTGGGCTGTATCTATTAGGCCCAGAAGTGGAAGTATGCATGTTTCAGTTAAAACTAGAGGGGCACTTAGTAGAGTGCAAGTACCTTCCGCCACAAAGTAATAATTATAAACAAATGAATGAATGAATGAATGAACAGTCACAGCGCCCTCTCCTGAGCAATACAAACTCTCTGAATACGTTTCGGACCATCTAAATGCCGCTGTGACATTGACCGTTGACCCTAAACCCTGTGGTGCATGGTGTTGCCAAGGAGTTGTCCACAGAGACATACAGGCAAACAAACAGGCAAACAAACAGGCAAACAGACAAACAGACAAACAAACAGACAAACAAACGCAGACAAACACATGACCTCCAGAATCACTTCCCTGTAAAGAAGAAGAAATTAGTGGGGTCAATCAATCACAAACATTACAAAACAGTGATAATGCTGGTGCGGGGAGGAGTTGGTATGCTGGTACACCGAATTGGAATAAATATTTCAGAAGGCTTTTGTTTTTGTATGAAATGGGTCTCTACAACTTCCTCACATTTAAAATTGTCTACGATCCCACG
Source organism: Pteraster tesselatus (assembly GCA_032273685.1). Taxonomy (NCBI): domain Eukaryota; kingdom Metazoa; phylum Echinodermata; class Asteroidea; order Velatida; family Pterasteridae; genus Pteraster; species Pteraster tesselatus. Next base: position 2,089 of record JAVCKS010041639.1, read on the forward strand.
AGAATAAATGGAGTTTCAAACAGGTCAATCAACTTTATCGGGTTTCCTTATAGTTTAACTAGTTATCGACTTGAAAAACTAAATGTCTACACAAATCACAGTAAACAAATACTGTTTTTTGTTTCGACGACCCCACAGAATGAACGGCGGGTCGTCTGGGCAGGCCACTTCCTGTACAAGTGAACCACAGCACGGCGGGTAGTAAACAAATACTAGTTAAAGAGGGTGTGTAATGAAAATCAACATTATGACTTTTCAGGCATTTATGACAGCCTATGCATCCCCCGTATGACATTCTCAACAATGACACCACAGACAGGCTGTGAGTGGAAATGGTTTTTACAGAATCATGGTTTCAGAATGTCATAAAGATTGCGGTTTTTCCACTTATAAAAAATAGGGAAATATTCAAAAGAATAGGTTTTTGTTACGGGGGGTGCATAGGCTATCAAAAATGTCTGTAAAGTCATAATGTTGATTTTCCTTACGCACGCACCTGAGCGCAGAGTGAGTAGGGTCACAAATTCCCAGTGGGGAAACATACTGTGCGCGCAGCGCCCTCCGTTGGATGTAAGTTAAGCTATTAAGAGGAAACAGTTGTTCAAGGATTTATTTCTATGTTTTATGACATCATATCCATGATGTCAAAATAAATAACATATTCCCTGCTCGTCGATAGTGGTACAGTCCACTTACTGAACATTGTCATCGAGTTTAGAGCACAACTGTATGATTTAAACAGCGAAATAAAGCAAGGGTTACCATATTTACAGGTAGAATACCCGTAATACATTTCGGCGCGGACCCTCTTAAACTTTCAATGGGAATTGTATGAACGGCAGGAAATTTGCGGTCTTTTCGGTCTCTGTTTTGTGACCCTAGGTGAAATCTTTCTCGAGCCTCGGGCCTAAGTAGATTCTACCACGCAGCGGAATTTGAAACATCTTCGTAAATATTAAGTTTGTTGGTCTTTAAAACTGCTGAATATCATATCGATGACGTAAGCTTTAAAGGGTGTCTGTACTTCTGGTTTTTGGTCATAGAATGAATTCCTACTCACTGTGAATAAAGATGTATATAATACAATTTACCTGTACAACTTTCAGACTCATTAGTCGTCAGGTTTTTCAGAAAAACGTGAAATTACATGGCCATTTTTTCAGGAAATTCGTGTACGTCCGTGTACATTCATTTTCGTCTTATGAGACGAAAATTATTTTCGTGAATTGTTTTTACTAATTTCTCAAAAACTACAGCACCTCAGAAAGTAATATTTTAAGGGAAGCTTTCTACTATCATTATCTCCAAACCCTGTAAGTTTAATGTAAATCTGTGAGATTTTGTATTTTGTATCTTACCAGAAGTACCTAAACCCTTCAAGTGGGTTCACGAGATGCACCACACTGACACACGATACATGCTTCTGTGACCTAACCAAACTATTGCTGTTTTTGGTAATTTCTCAACAGATATAAATTTGGCAATGGCAAAGGCTGAAACAACTCTGGAGTGCGGTATCTGCACGGAAACATTCAACGAACCCAAACTGCTTGAGTGTCTGCACAGTTTCTGCAAAAGATGTCTGGAACGGAACCACAGATCGGATGCTGATGCTATCAGCTGTCCCGTGTGCCGAGTGGAGACAAGTCTTCCTCCGTTCGGCATTGACGGTCTCTGCACGAATTACCCCATCGTCGGTCTAATCGATGAGATCGCTATGCATAAGAAATTTGCCAACTCTGACACGTTGAAGCTCGCGTGCGAGCTCTGCGTAGAAAACGGTGAGGCCGCCCATCACTGCATGGACTGCGAGCAGGACATCTGCGAAGCGTGTCTCAAGACGCACAAGAGATGCAAAGCTACACGCGATCACGTCACGGCTTCACTCGAAGACATTCGTCAGGGGAAATTAGACGTGAAAGGAGAACTAAACAAGCCCAAATGCGGCACACACAACAGCGAGGAGAAACAGTTCTATTGCATGACGTGCGACGAGCTAATTTGCGTTCATTGCACCGCTCTGGATCACTGCAAACCAGATCACAATGTTGTTCACTATAAAAATGGCGCCGACCAACGTAAACAAGAACTTGATGAGATGCTTCCTGGTTTGAACGAAATAATAACGGACCTCGGCGAATCTGTAGATAACACATTTATTATTAGACAAAAGTTGGAACAGAACATATCACAGATGATACAACAGGTTAAGGAAAAGTACCAAAAACTGCAAACGAAGGCAAAGAGTGAAAAAAAAAGACTAATCAATCAGATCAGAGAGGTAGGAGGGACTCGCCACCAAACATTGGATGAGCACGATAACAAAGCACGTGTCGCCATGGAAAGACTGCATCATTCAATAGAGACATCGAGGACATTTAATCAAACTTATTCCCAATTGGATTTCCTTTCGGTGTACTCGATGATCGACAGAGGGCTCAAGTCACTCATGACTACTGACATTCCAAAAGCAGACGATGGTTTTGCGTACCTGAAGTTGCTGGAGGGTTGGGATATCGATCGGGATGTCGACCTGGGTAGGCTTGAGCTGATTGAAATACACGAATGGAAGTTGCTTCGGACGGTTGGCAGTGGGACGTTCAACAGTGTTTGCTTTCTGCACCCTGATGGAATAGCGGTGGTTGATCGGAGCAGGGGTGTGGTTTTAACGTACAACAGCGATGGCAAAGAGGAACTTACCGTGCAGTGGAACGAATGTAAGTATACCATACGACTTAGCTATACAATACTGGACAAAATATCTTTTCCTCAGACAAACTACAGATTCTGCATTTCAATATGGAATACAATTTTTGTGCGTGCCTAATTCACTTGGTGGGACTGATCATTCCACCGAGTTCTAGCCAGTCAGGATGGAATCACTCAGGGAGACGTGTCGAATATCAGTAAAAATCACCTGGTTCCACTCACGAATTTTGGTTTTCTGACACTGTGAGACCCAAAATGTGGTTTGGAACTGAACACTAAGGTTTTTAATACCCGTGACACACACAGGAAGACCATTGGTTCAATTCGGTTCAAACCTTTTATTGGTGGGCACTAAATCCTGACATTCCAACTCCTGAATATCCAACTTGATCAGTGAAGCGTTTTGTACAATTGTACAAATCGATTGGTAAACCCTCCCAAAGGTGTTCTCAGAATACCTAAATATACTGACCAGTAGGCCCACGTAGGGACCAGACATTATTAGCATGATACGACTAATGTTGTTAATATGGCGCTTTTAGCAACATACTTAAAAACAATTACTACTTTAATTCACATTCACATGCACCAGAAGGATTCCATCCCAGTCCTACATTGGTTACCGCGAGAAAAGAACCGCCCCGCATTCCCTAAAGTAAAATCCACTATAATTTTTTTCTAAATTTACCAACTGCCTAAAACTATCCTTAAAAAAACCATTTACCGTGAAACTGGTTTTGGGTTGTTCCTCCTTTCAGTTCCCTGGTGTGTCGCGGCTATGAAGAATCATCTTGTAGTTGTGAATGGCACAGACATCAAGATCTACACTGCGAATGGCAGGCTCAGTTGTACGTTTCCAACCGTCGACAGCAAGGATGGCAAGACACAGGTGGCTCTTCGCAGCGTGGCCGTCAAGGGGTACGTCATCCTGGTCGGTGATGTAGAGAGGAAGGTGGTAACAAGGCATCGCCCAGACGGCTCGCTTATCAACACCTTCGCGGTGAAGACACCACCTATGTACATGGCGGTCTACACTGACAAAAGGCTAGTGATCGGTGGCGAGAAACTAAACTATGTTGACATTGTGGACGATACTGGTACTACATTGCTAACGATAAATCCAAAGATAGATAACTCTCAAGACATATACTGTCGCGGTGTGTGCTGCCATGCTACATACATTTATATTGCATTATTTAAAATCGATTGTCCCAATACTGGACATATACACCGCTATAATGACGAAGGGAGGTTCGTCAGCTGTGTGGTCAATGGTTTGTCCAATCCCTTTGGGATCACACAGTCACAAAACAATGGCCTCATGGCGGTGGCTGACAACCAGTCAGTGAAGATATACACCAAGGTTGTCTCTCAAACCACGGAGCAATCCCATTAGTTTACTAAATGAAGACTTTAGCACTGGCATAGTGGGTACGGTACTCAATTGTTAACAAAGGGGCACTCAGGAGGGCGCAAGTACCTCCGCCACGTTGATTCTATGGAGAGCGAAAGGAGGAATGCCTGCAGGACGACATTTTTACTATGCAGGACCTTTTATGGAATACGATTTAATATTCAATGTTACTACTTCATAAAAACAATACACAACAGGAAATTCTGACGTCATTACCCGAAACTCCGTGCAAAGCTAAACCGTGAGCTTAACTCGGCGTTATATGATTATGTGGATGGGGGTATTGAGGCGTTTGTGATTGGAATTTGGGGACGTTTTATGGACGGGATTTGAAGACGTTTTATGGTTCGGGATTGCAGACGTTTCATGGTTGGGGTTTGGAGACGTTTTATGGTTTGGGTTTCAAGATATTTAATGGCCAGCTTGGCGATGTTTATGGATGGGGTTTGGAGACGTTTTATGGATGGGGTTTGGTGACGTTTTATATATGGGGTTTTGAGACTTTTATGGTTGGAGTTTGGAGACGTTTTATGGTTGGGGTTTCAAGATATTTTATGGTTGAGGCTTGGCGATGTTTATGGATGGGGTTTGGAGACGTTTTATGGATGGGGTTTGGTAACGTTTTATATATGGGGTTTGGAGACTTTTTATGGATGGGGTTTGGAGACGTTTTATAGATGGAGTTTGGAGACTTTTTATGGATGGGGTTTGGAGACTTTTTATGAATGGGGTTTGGAGATTGTGTATGGATGGGGTTCAGCGACTTTTATGTTTCGGGTTTGCAGACGTTTTATGGTTGGGGTTTGAAGACTTTTTATCGTTGGTTTGAATGAGTTTTATGGTCGGGGTTTGCACCGAGACTTTTTCGGATAGGGTTTGGGGAATTTTTATGGATGGGTTTGGAGACTTGTTGTGAACTGAGTTTGGAAACATTTATGCATGACGTTTGGAGACTTTTTATAGATGGGGTTTGGAGACTTTTTATAGATGAGGTTTGGGGAATTTTTATGAACGGAGACTGCAGCCTTTTTGCCGATGGGATTCGGAGACTTATTGTAGAAGGTGTGTGGAGACTTTTTATGGATGGGGTTGGGGCCTCTTTATAGATGGGGTTTGGGGACGCATTATGGATGTGTTTTGGAGACTTTTTGTGGATGCGAAACTTTTTATGGATAGGTTTGGAGATAGATGGGGTTTGGAGACTTTTTGTGGATGGAGTTCGAATACGTTTTATGGTTGGGGTTCGGGGAGCTGTTATGTTTTCGTTTAGAGATGTTGGATGGTTGGGATTTGGAGATGTTTTATGATAGGATTTGGAGATGTTTTATGATAGGATTTGGAGATGTTTTATGGTTGGGGTTTGATGACGTTTTGTGGTTTGGTTTAGAGGTGTTTTGGGGGTTGAGGTTTGGAGCCTTTTATGGACGGGATTTAGACACTTTTTGTGGGTTGGGTTTGGAGACATTTTATGGGTGGGGTTTGAAAACAATTGGGGTTTGAGGAATTGTTGGGGTGTTTAGAATGTTTTATGTTTAGTTTAAAGGATTTTGTGGTTAGAGTTTCATTACAAAATTGATGATTCGGTTGTGAAGGTTTTTTTACGATTGGGATTGGAAGAATTCTTTTTACAGCTGGTGTTTGTAACAAAATTTGTTAGAGTTTACAATAAATGTCTACAGGAAACTAACTGAATCGCTTGTTGTTTTACAAATTTACGTAATTATTATTGTAACAACGCAATTATTTATTATATATATTATGAAGTCTGGACAAAAGTGTACATACAAACTCTATAGAATTCTATACAAAATTTATACAAAATTTATATACAATTTATATACAATTTATATACAATTTATATACATAATGTCTATACAGATTGTATACAATTTCTATACAATTTGTATACAAGCTTATAGAATTTCTATAGAAAGGCGGGACACTTTTCTACACAATTTCTATAAGAATTTGTTTATTTTATAGAAATCTTTACCAATCTCTATAGAATTCTAATAGAAACTCTTCTAGAACAGTGTACATGTATAGAGTTCTATAGAACTACATTTGAAGTTCTATAGTGAATTTTAATACACTTCTTTAGAAACTTATATAGATATTTGTCTAGGACGTTCAATTGTTTTAAAGGTAATCTAGATTTGTGGACAATTCGTTAAATGTTTGTCGCGTTGATAGCGTTCCGACCTGTTCCGACCATTCTCTCCGCGAATCTCGCGATACGGGCGATGTTCTCGCGAGACTGCTGGCTCCCGCGAGACTACTGCTCTCACGGCTTCGGTCTTATTTTATAACGACTTGTAAAAGCCGAATGCTGTACGTATTCATGGATTCATGTATGAACGCGATATGTATACATTACGGTTGTCGTTGAGACGATCATTGAGAGGAGTCCATTTTATCTGAGGGTAGTAATAATTTCAGGTACTGTAAATGTACTGAATGCTTGAACTGGAGAGCAACTGTGAGTGTGTTTTTGTGTGTTAACTGCTTTATTCGTTTACTAATTTAATAAATATTGTAAACTTATCTTAAAATGCATTATGATATATCTGTTTAAAATGTGTGTGTTGCCTTATAAAATTGAACAATGCCTACTGTGAATAGTTCTTTGAATATTCATGTTTTAACCAAATTGACCAATCAGATGCGTCCGTACGAAGTCGGCTATATTACCCGTAGGCCGTGCACAAACCGCTGTCGGCTTTTACAAGTCGTTAAATGAGACCGAAGCCGCGAGAGCAGTAGTCTCGCGGGAGCCAGCAGTCTCGAGAGGACATCGCCGACGGGCAGTGGTGGTGGTGGTGTGGTTGTGCTAACTTGTTTTGTTTTATGAAATAAACATTACATTACTGGGCTCAAATGTCAAGGACATTATGTGGGATTCAAACACATGCATTTGAACATATTGTTCATTACGCTTGCAAATTCATAGTTGTTAAATTGAAGAAGAAAACAAAACTGCAAGTTACACAAAACAGATTGATCCGATTTATTTTAGGCATGCAACCAGGCCCGTAGTTCGCCCTCCCCCTCCTCAAGTCTATATTTGTCAGTCTCTGTAAAGTTTTCTTTTTGTTTCTCATTGGTTTCATAATACAACTTTCATGATCTAACCTACAACTGCTTCTAGCTTAAAAACGACCAAGTTCGGAAACTAAAGTATTGAGGATGGATGACAACTAAGTCTTTTATTATTATTATTATTTATTCAGCCATCAACAATCAAACAGAACACTACAAAACAGTACTACCATATAGGCTAGGGGCAACAAAAGCAAAATGATTACTATGATCCGTAGACCTAGACCCACAGTTCGTGTTAGTTCGTGTTACTGTACATAAATGGTAAATATTAACTGGGAATTATGAAATGCATGACTTTAATTACATAATGAAAATTAAAAGCCAAATTAAAAGCCAAAGACGAAAATACAAATTAAAATACATGTAACTTTTATGTTAGTGAGTTAACTATATAAAATGTTCTCTATAGAGAAATTCAGTACTTTGTAGAATTCTATAGAACATTTTCCCTACTGAGAATTTGCTTGGTAAAATTCTATAGATAATTTTCTCTATAGAGAATTTGCTGTCAAATTTCTATAGATATCTATATAAAATAATTATTTCATAGAGATATTTTTGACTTTCTATATATTTTCAGAATTTCGATAAACCTCTACAGAGCTCTATAAACCCGTCTATAGAGTTCTATAGAACTTTTTTGTAAGGGCTTTGATTCTTCAAACTTGAGATTGAAAAGAGATGAAACTAACCTAATCACTTGTTGTATTACTAATTTATGTAATTTAAATATTCCGCGGGTACATGTATACTGTAGGATCCGGTAAACTATTGCAAAGTGACACTATGGACAAGCTAAGCTGAACTCACCAAAGGGACTTGCTACACTCGGTGAAGGAACAATGACTCTCTAGAAACTAGCCTCAATAAACTGATAATCTCAGCAAACTACGAACATTCGACTCATTTGGACTGTTTGGGACAGTAGGATTCACACCTTTACCACTTAAGAAAAAAACGATAATTGAGAGAATTATATTGTTAATACTTTTACTATTTGGCACAGTAGGATTATAGAAAGCACAATTAAAAGATGAACATTATAATAAAAAAGTCAAAGAAAACAAAGAAAATTTTGTAAATATCGGTATTTCGAAATAAGAGGAATAATTCGAAAATGATATTTTATTTAATTTTAGTAACCAACAGAATGTAAACAAATCCATTTCTTGTACCACACAATTATTATACCTTTCACCGTTTGGGTAACCGCGTGTATTGCGTTGCGTGTCTGCCTTGATTAAATTTACTATGTTTTGGATGCGCACCAACTCCCCCTGCCACACATACCGGTATCTAAGGCTCATCTCCATCCTTCCCCACACATATTTTGATCTTTTTGTGGAGTATTTACCATCTAGCTCTTAATGTATGAACAATCAAAACTTTCAACAAAATATCGTGCGAAAAACTAAATAACCAGGAGCTAATTTTTAAAACATTCCAGTAAGAAAACCTAGAAAATTAAACCACCATGAGTTGAAAGTGTAATGGAAATGAGCCACGTATATTATGTAACCATTACCGACGAAACAACGTGGTGGTGCAATGCTTGCATGTAAGGGCGACGCTCGGGTACCCAGTTACCTACATTAACACCCATGGGAAGGTCTGAGACAAAGGCAATTAAAAACCCTTCAGAAGGGGGCCCCTGTAACCCAGTAGGGGGTGGAGGAATGGAAACGTGGTCCCTTGTTAAGGTGCTGCTTAAGGTA
>JAVCKS010041649.1:0-11026 GCA_032273685.1 Pteraster tesselatus
AGCTTGGGGGAACCACTCCTAAAATAATAGGAAACTTAGGGGGAACCACTTAAATTAAAAACAAGGGACAGAAACTATATTACGGAAGCGCATTGCTGCCAACTACAAACAAAATAAAAAAATAATAACCTAAGCCGTACGTACGAGATAATTATCTCGTACGTACGAGATTAAAAAAAGTTATCTCGTACGTACGAGATCCTATATAGCGCGTACGCGCTAATATAGGATCTTTGGTGTAGGGAGCTGGAGGTCTCGGGACATTTTGTAACTGCCCTATTTGCAATGCCCTTTCGTTCTAAATCACTGTTCATTAGCGTTAAATGAATTATACATGCTTGCAAGAGACATTATAAAGAATGTCAAGGGAAAACAAAAGGCCGGACACTTTGTTACAGTGGCCCCGTAGATCCACAACTGGTACACCGCGGTCGTCAGTAGGTCCATATTTTAGAAGAAATGTGCACGTCTCTACACCCCGCGGTCATCAGTAGGTCCATATTTTAGAAGAAATGAGTATGTCTCTACACCCGGCGATCGTCAGTAGGTCCCTATTTTAGAAGAAATGTGTACGTCTCTACACCCCGCGGTCGTCAGTAGGTCCATATTTTATAAGAAATGAGTATGTCTCTACACCCGGCGATCGTCAGTAGGTCCCTATTTTAGAAGAAATGTGTACGTCTCTACACCCCGCGATCGTCAGTAGGTTCATATTTTATAAGAAATGTGTACGTCTCCAACCCCGCAGTCGTCATTAGGTCCCTATTTTGGAAGAAATGCATAAAAGCGCGCTAAATTTTTAACGACGTGTTTAATCAATCTAGAGAAACGTATAAACGATTTTGTCATTCTGGCGCGCCGTACGCTTTTTGTATAGCTTTACATGTTTTTAATACCATAAGATAAAACATACACGCACGAAAACCCTATAGGTTACATGAAGTATAACACGTAACTGTTATGGTTTTTTACATATCGCAAATAATGTGATAATTAGAACCAGGAATAGTTTAAAACTCCGAAGTATGCAAGAAAGGTGCGTCTACGTATTTACCAATTTATTGTTATAGGTATTTTAGTTGTAAGTGTTGTTTAATCAACAGATAATACTCGTGGTTCTCAGTAGGTGCGACCGTCCTCAACATAGCCATGTTCTCAGTACCTCCATGCCCCGATCGACCGGTGCGTGTGGGTGATATTGGATGGTCGTGATAACGCCCTCAACGTCTAGCCCTTAGACTACTTGAAGCCTTGAATAAGGCCACAAAAAAGGATTGTGTTGCCCTCAGCGACCGACCGTAATATTCGGAAAATCGGGTCGGGTTTTTTTAAATCACCGTTCTAGCTAGCATAAAATGTTGATAGGAGTTGTGCTTTTCTTCCCTATATTGACTTATCCCTTGGTTCTTCAGAATACAACACAGATTGATTTAAACGCAGGGACAACGCGGTTTATTATTATATCTGGTATATAAAAGATTTCACACTTCAAATTTAAGATAATTTAAATAAAAATAAATAAACATCAGAGAATGTTGGAAATAATATTACCTATAGCGCCCCGTTGTATCAAGTTAGCATAAAATGTTGATAGGAGTTGTGCTTTTCTTCCCTATATTGACTTATCCCTTGGTTCTTCAGAATACAACACAGATTGATTTAAACGCAGGGACAACGCGGTTTATTATTATATCTGGTATATAAAAGATTTCACACTTCAAATTTAAGATAATTTAAATAAAAATAAATAAACATCAGAGAATGTTGGAAATAATATTACCTATAGCGCCCCGTTGTATCAAGTCTCGTAATTTAAGAATGACGTATGACTTCATTTATTCGAAAATGCAAGCACTTTTTAAGTTTTATTCCAAACAATTCTATTTTGGTTGTAACCATGAAAACTACATTTGTTTATTTACGCAGTTAATGTACTTCAACGTATTCAAAACTCTCAGGAAACCCGAGAGCAAACAAAAAGCAAACTTATTAAATTGTTCATCATTGGTAAAGTCTTAAAGAGTTTCTAACAGCTTATATATTCTCCATCGAAGAAAACACATTTCTTGTAATTTTTGATATTTAAAACAATACATTCTTGACGACGTACTAAAACTCTGATTCTGAAAAAAAATGAGACTATACGCGCGGCCTGTACAATTTACAACTTGTGACGTCAGTTGTTCAACACAAAGTACTTGCTGGTAACTCACCTCATTGGACGGTGTGAGCTGATAACATAAACCGGGCATGTAGTAAATTATACGTGTATTTGGGTGTTTCCATAAAGGGTACCAATTTGTTAGTGTCCCTGTCACTTTGGGAAATGCTAAATGTACCTAATTACTCTTGATTGTTTAGGGTATCTGCAGTCGTGTTTCAATCATAATCAAAAGTCAATACAAAAATTTAAATATTTAAAATCAAACATTATTATTAGGAGTCAAAATAATGAAATTATTTCCCAACGTGACAGGGACACCGTCACAAATGGTACCCTAATTTATGGAAACACCCATTTACTATTTCGTGTATTTCGTGCGCGTAGTCTCAGTTTTTCAGAATCAGAGTTTTAGTACGTCTAGAATGTATTTTTCTCAAACTTTACAAAATATCAAAAGTTACAAGAAATGTGTTTTCTTTGATGGAGATCATATAAGCTATTAGAAACTCTTTAAAAATCATTTTTATCGCCGTAAGAGTGGGACTTTAATATAAATTAAGCGTATACCATATATTTACTCAACTTATGGCTGAAAAAACTATAATTTTGACATTGCAGATTGCATCCCATTTTAATAAAACAAATTGTAAATGTTTTGTATCTAATATTGCACATTAATGTAAATGTTGGCATATTTATCTTTTGGTAATCATCACTTATGTCAGTGCCAATCTCCCAAAATGTTGGCAAACTTTTTTAATAAGCTAAAAAACCTGGGAGAAAATCACGAATCACTAACACACAAGCAGAAACAAAACCTAAACGTACATACATACAGTGATGATTCCACAGAGCGTCCAACACAAGACTACGCATTCTGCCAAATTATATACAAGTACCACACTGGGCATTACCAAATGTTATTATTAAGTAAAGTTATTATTAACGCTAATGCCTACACATGATGTAATGTTCATAAAGACCACCCTTCATGACTACCCAATGTGAGGACATTCACATTGTATTGTCTATCATGGATGTATGCTATTAACCCTTTGCATGCTATTGGCAACTTCAGTCAGAGAATTTAGAAGAAATACTGTGAAACTGTTGACCTCTGAGTTACGATTGACTAGATATAGCTAGGTGTAAACTTGGACAATATTATTTCACCAAGAAACAACAGTGTTTTCTTACAATTTGTCTTAAAATGTCCAAATCAAAAACCGGATTTAGTATTGTAGCATGCTAAGGGTTAATGTAGTGTGGGACCCATGCATAATGAATTAATGAATAGAAGATACCCACATACTAGATCGCTAATTAACCACAAAGTGGGATGCATATTTTATTAGAAAAAATCCCATTAGAAAATGTGTGACCAGATCATACAAAATTTATAAGCCATGACTAGGCACCTTCCCGTTGTTTTGTAGAAACACATGTTTACACATTAGGCCTACAATCTCCAAATTATGATCTGTGACTTACAATTCATTTGATACGTCATGTCACAGTTATGCATTACTATACATGTGTGGTTTACAATATTCTGAAATGACTAATGAGATTTGGGTCCAAAAGTTTATGTGTGAACAGGAATGATTGTGTACAACTGTATTTTGTGTTTACTATAAAGAAATGTTTTTTCTGTGTCTGCAAATTTAACAGATAAAGGAAGTACTTACATGTAAACAAGTTTTCAGAGAATTAGGTACCGGTACTTAAGTTTGTATGGATGATCAGTATATGGATTCTTTCAAAATATGGTGCATACATGTACATGTGTCGGTAATATTATTGAACAAACATACTGTACATGTAGGTCAAAACCTTACACCAGTTTTGTTGTGCTTGTGAATATAACAGAGCGCATTAGGAGAATTTATAGTCAAATAATGACTCATACATGTATGCCACGGGAATATGATTGTGAGATTTTCATATTTAAAAACAATATTTATTTAAACAGCACATCCTCTTGCGATCTAATAATCCTAAAAGGCCAGCTTATTTATCTTCACATTAGATTGGTCTTGCTTTGTAAATGGTTTGCTAGAAAAATGATGAATGCTTCCGACTAAGATTAACATTTGGAAATGATGAGATTTGGCTAATACTGTAACTCTAAATTCCCCACTACAGCTTAAAACCCGCAATGAACGAGAAGTTGAATGCCACGTCCAACATTGGCGACGTCGTGTCAACAGCGGACTTCAACACTGAACATTGATACTGGGGTCAAATTTAACTTCAAATGCTTTGTGGTCTGCAGAGCCAGTAAATTAAAAAAATCACTGGCCCGCCCCCAAAAACTTGGTAGCCTGCCCCAAAAAATTGCCTAAAACTTTAGGGCGTTTATATCATGTACATGTACCCTCAAACTTAATTAACGAAACATACAGTGTAATTCGGAGTCTTATATAAAGAAACTCAATTTGCTCAAGACATCCCAAGAGGATGTTTCATATTTTCGTAACTATTTGCCAGCTATAATGTAGTAATATGATACGTAAGTTTCCTGTACATGCACGCATACACACCTACCTGTAATTCTATATTTACATGTAGATGGTTTAAACTTTGTTGTCAAGCAAAACCTGATCACATCTTTGGAATACAGTTGTGCGGCATTATAGTACCCCATAGTGTCTTTATTATGAGAGTAATTGATACAAGGTTGTTACCCCATAGGGATATTTGGTTATTGATTGTATGGGTATTCAGGTTGGTAGTTCCTCTCATGAGAAAAACATACGATCAGCATAATTTTGTATATAATGTACCATACATTCTTATGCAGTCGACTCCCGTTATAACGAACTCGGATAAGACAAAATTCCGGTTATAACGAACACAATCTTCGGCCCCGGCAAAATTGTGCACATTTCTATGGGGAAAAGTTTGCTTAAGCCGAAAACGGATTGTACGAAATTCCGGTTATAACGAAAGGTTTTGGCAGCCCCGTTGCGTAAAAAAAGCATTGTAGCGACCGAAATAACGAACAATAATCCTGGCAGCAGCTTTTTCGTTCAAAGCAGCATATTGGTCATGAATACGTTTTTGTGTGTGAGTTGTTTCTTCATGTTGCCGATTCAGAATCCTTGCGGACGGAAGGTATGTGCTAATTGGTTTTTTCGGTGCTTGGCTGTTCGGACGACGTGTGTCAATCACCCATTCAAATGGGCTTTCGCAATTCCTCCATCTCTCTGTCGGCGCGGCCTAGCCCTAGCCCTCTTCAGCCTCTCTGTTCGCGTTTGCATGATGTAAAAATCATCAGATGTTAATATCCAATCACAGTGTAAGATTATGACACCATCACTCATTAGGTAGGCCTAATGACTCTTGAGGGCGCTTTGTAAACTCACTCAGCTCACGGTACGGTACGGTACGAACATCGAAGTGATCCATGGTCATCCGCTGTCCGTGACGTTGCTTCTTCCTCATCGATGATCATTCAATAAATGTCACATCCTTTCGTAATTTTTATTTCAGTTTTGTTTCGTACATTTTACGATTTCACATTTCATTTTACACTAAATTAGTGAGTGAGAACAACTTTTCTGGCTATATACCGTTCATTGAGCTCGGGGCATGTTAGCTCTTTAAATAAGAGTAATCAAATAGTTAGAGTAATGGACTTCAGAGGAAAATCTGGTGTATATACGGTTAATCACCTGAAGAAATACAGACCTGTACATGTAAATGAATAGCTACGAGTCAGAGTTAAAGTGAAGCTGGAGTAGTTTATTTCTCATCCCCCTTCCCCCTTACCAGGGATTCAATTCGTACCCCTGTCGACTTGGCATCAGCATAAACTATACATACGTACATGTACACGATAATCCAGAAGCCCACTAGATTTACTACATTAATAATTACTGAACAAATTTGATAATATAAATATTAATGAACGCAGTCTAATAACGGAACAAATTACTAATGTTGGGCCTACATGTAGGTCGTCAGACTAGATGTGGACATACATTTTGTACCAACAGGTATATGTACTTACAATGTACAATGTGTACAATGCAGCATTTGAAAGTCGTTTTTGCATTATGGTAAAGCAAGAAATCAAACAGCCAATAAAAACGTCTTTACCGCTATAAGGCCGAGACCAAGAGCCAATAGAAATGTTTGTTACGCACTTGTACATGTACGTATGTTAGGACAATATACAGTGTACGAGCAGTATATCTTTTAATTGGCTGCTTGTACATGTATCTTTGCCTCGGCTGTACTGTGTGCTCTCTGGGTGCGTTGTACATGAGTACGTGTGTGTGTGTACTACATGTACGTGTACATTTGGGTAGGTTTAGTGGTTGTACGCGGTACATACAGTTAATTGAAGGTTCCATGATGATCGTATTGGACCACGGTCCAGCCAAGCTTTCGTTTTCGTGTAATCAGTGGCCCGATTTTGTTTTTCACTGGCCACCGGTAATTTTGACCCCTGAGATATCGATGTTCATTTTGCCGTGGTGTGTCATTCGTTTACTAAACTTGCTTCGTGTAGATTTTACAGCATATGGTAATTTATTTCTTGTACCTTGTGATCATATTCTCACTGCTTTATATTATGCCTTCATAAGGGGGGAAAATGAAATTTGGAATTGATTTACGCTTACTAACAAGTAGGTGTTTATGAGCTTTTACCGGCATGATGTCACTAGTGCGGTCAATTATGGAACGCTATTACTTTCTTTACATCACATGATTTGATCCTTGCATTCCGCCAAAACATCACTACTATTACAACAAACAATGCAGTTGTCTGTTTCTGTGTGTCGATTACATGAGTTTATAATTGGATAAGATAACATTCTATTTGATTTGTTGCGCTGTGTCCAGCGTTTCATTCGTAAAATCGTCATGCAGTGCGGCAATTTCGTCATTCAATGCGCGTGTGGCTCATCAGATAACCAGCGCTGACGTCAGTCTAACTGGGTTAACCTTTGACATTGGGTTAACGCGATATTTTCTCAACGGCTTGTGTAAAGACTACAGTTACAACCGATAAGGGAGTTGATCTGGTAACCCGATTCTGTATCGTGTGGTTTACATGGCGTCTTGATCTGATGGAGGCACGTGGCAATTTTTTTAGTAGGCCCTACAGCATTTACAAATACAATGTACATGTACACAACTAGATTTGTTTCGGTTTTTGTTGTTGTGTCCCTGTGTGTCTGCGTCTGCCTGTGTGTCGATCTGCCTGTGTGTCTTGCAATAAAACCCAATACAACAAAGCCACCTAAATATCCATGTTAACTAGCTTGAATGTTTCACAATGTAAATGTATACTCACACATTTAGCTCTACCATGTTTACAAGGCATTATTTAGATAGCATTAGCTGTTATCTGTTAAATACACACTCTGTGAGGCACTATTGTTTATATTATTGGAAGGTTACATTGAACAGGTTGTACTTTCAACACACAACGCACGTGTACTGTACATGTATTATCTTACAACGTTTTTTATTTTTCCGAATGCGGCACGAAGAGTGTTCACAGTAGGGTTACGTCTGTGCATGAATTGCGGAGGGGTTCTTGAACATTAACGTGATCGAAAATGATTTAGACCCGAAAGTCCAGCGCAGGATGGAAAAGTGGAAAAAGAAAAAAAACAACTAAGAATTCAAAAACAAATCTTAACGAAAACAAGAGCTGTTTCGGCCCAGTGTCCGAAACAGCTAACTACAGTAGATGGAGTCGTTGTTACAACTGCAGAGCTGTTTGGCATGGACGTTTTGTTTGTATATTTAATCGTGAGTTGTTGCTATGTAATGTTGTCGCGCCAGTCAGGTTACCAGATCAACTCGAACTGGTCGTACTCGTAGTACATGCACTCAATCTTTCTCTCTTATCGGTTGTAATCGGAGTGTTGTGGACCGGACTGCAGAGTCTGGGGTACTGGGTTTGAATCCCGGTCGTGACACTTGTGTCCTTAAGCAAGGCACTTTACCACAATTGCTTCTCTCCACCCAGGAGTAAAAATGGGTACCTGCAAGGGTACATGTAGGTGGTTTATGTGTTTGATTAGTCAGCGTGCGCCTAACCAGCAGCCATTTGACTGTATACTCCCTAGGGAGCTGAGAAAGTTACATGAATTAATTGGCCAGGGTAATAGTGTTTGTGAAGCGCAATGATCATTCTTGGAATTACGCTATATATAAGAGCTGATATCATAATATTTCTGTCTAGATACATTGTCTATTCAGTCAATTGATTTGTTTCAGTTTCTTGCAAATTCTGTGAAATGCTGGAATAGTTTTTTGGGGTTACCCAATGACTTCATGCTCATATGAGTGGCGTACATATACATGTATGTATTAGCAGATAAATAATACGGCCACCTACACATGTACATGTACAGGTATGTATATATTTAGGGTTAACAGTGGACTGCAGCTGTACAATCGCGTATATTCACATCGTGACTCATTTTATTCTTTGGTAGGCCCCTACAATGTTGGCAGATCGAGTGAGAAAGCTGTTTTTTTTAGATCCCTTCCCAAAACCTCAGGACTTATACATTGTACATGTATCTGGCCATAGCCAATAAAAGGCGCCATTGGTCCACACAGTTAGTTCTGCCCTGTTGTAAGGCCATTCTCAAAAATACTAGCTGAATGACATTGAAATTGAAAGAACTGGTAATTGTGCAGGCTTTTTAGGGGTTAGAATCCTGTGAAATGTTTATAAAAGAGAATTATTATTTTCTAGGCACAACGTATATTTTTGAGTACTGTAGGAAATACACTTGTAGTCGAGAACAAGACCGTAAATTAATTTACATGACAGCCGGTTGTTAATTAAGCACTGCACATGATATTTTTATTACTTGAGAAACATACATTGTTCATGTAAGCATGCATGTTAGGACAGTCTTGCATGGTGTGGTCTACTGAAAATACGTTCTACAGTTGCATAAGATGCAGGTCTATATAAAGCCAGCTTACATATTGTCAGAATTTTCTTGGACTTGTCCGGCCACAACAGGAATTTGGCAAGTCCTGTACCTCTTCAAAATACCGTAAGAGTTGCCATCTACATGTAGTTGTTTCTACATGTACAATGTATATTACAATGCTGACTATTACTCTTATTTCTGTGGCCGATATATTTGACAGCAGACGTGGCACTTTTGCAGGGGAACGTACAGCCGCAGTCTTTGCGATTTTGAAGGTATCGTATTATATTATAAAATAATGTGATAATATAATTACAAATATCATCAAATTATACATTACTGGAAAGCTTACACATTGGGCTATATTGTGGATTTAATTTGGAACTCCCATGAGCCTTTGCAAAAAATGGCGGCCATTTTGAATCGGCTTTTTAGTTAATTGTATATGAATTTTTTTTAATTAATATGCAAATTTCATATATATATTACAAATAGTTGGGATGGTTTTGGAAATATATTTACAAAGATGGATATCAGAGCTTTCCAAAAATACTAAAATCAAGTGAAAAAGTTGAAATTTAGCAACTAAAATTAGCCACTAAATATGAACCATTACTCGAGCAAGGATTGTGTCTGTGCATACGCAACTGGTGACTGCGCGTGTATTTTCAGAAAAAAGGAAACTGTGCTGGTTTGGTTTCTTTCTCGTTTTATATCTCGTTACATGTACGCCGCACCAAGGGTACCATACTTCAGCTTTCCAATGGTACCTAACTTTACCAGCAGAGAGCAGTAGAATATTTTTTAACTGCGATTTTTATTCATCGGACGCCGGCGTCCGATATTGCACAGGGCTGAGTTTAAAGGGTTAAAACCAAAGTATTGCCAGTACATTGTTTTGTCAGATTAAGCATCGAATTTGTCACAAAGAACTGAGATAAGTTGTTGCACAGATTAGGAAATGTTTTCTTGAGTTTAATGCTAGGCTTACATTGCACAACACCCTTTTGTTATTAGTCAGGTATTTCACCGACCACAACAGCCCAGTCGTACTGTGCTCACCTGGAATTCCAGTCTGGTATTTTTCCTCGGTGAAAAACATGCCTTACAGCAATCATTGTGCAATGTACGCCGATCATTTATTAGGCACCTAACCTCTATCAGGAATAAACAACCCCATACACATATAGCAAGCATCAATAGGCAACATAAACTGATAATTTAAGGCCTCACATCTGAGACTAGACAAATTTGAGAGCCTAATTGTTCCTCTGATACCGATAACAAGACCACACAAATGTGGTCTCGAGACCTACATCTACAGTGTACATGTGTACAGCTACGTGTAGTACAACACTGACTATCAAGTTATATTACAGAACATGATTAGAAAGTACTTTCCCATCAGATTACGCTTTATTTTTCAGGGCTGTTTGTATCCAATATAACGTTCAATTATTATCTAATGAAAAGGTTCTTGTATTTCAATATTTAGTCATCAAACCATGAGGAAATTATATTTGATGTATTGAATTTTATAGTTCAGTTGTACTTAGGCCAAGTCAAATATAAAAAAAAGTTGATTGTTCAAGTTTGATGGGGAAAAAGTACTAATATTCCTTTTTTTTTAATAAGAAAATCTGGCTGTTCAATTCAAGACAGAAAATACAATATTGGGGGAATTGCATCTCAGGGAAAGTTACAAATTAAACTTTCTCACTTCTTTGTAATAAAACTTAAAAAATTTAATCTAGAACAAAAGGAACATAAAGAGGTAGTAAACTAAACTTACAATGTATTATTTAATGGCCTCGAACACTAACAACTATTAACTAGATTTGTGTTTGTTGCGAAACAAACACAAATTAAATTGTGCTAACTTGTATATGAACATCTATGTGTGGTAATGACATTGAAGCATTTGAATGACATTACTTATAATCAT